>OMNW01035448.1:72964-109660 GCA_900303245.1 Selene dorsalis | reverse complement strand
TGGATGCAACTTGAAATGGTCCCACACCTTTGACATTTTCTTACTTTTCTGTCGTTTCTTGGCTGTGCTCCATCTCACCTATGATCGCTCCACTGAATTCTGAAGACGGCGTGCGTCAGTGATTACTGTCCATGTGGAACACAAGTTGACCGAGAAAGAACGCTTCGGTTCAAGGAAATTTTTTTGTGATCAAATTACTTGAGTAATTTTTTCAGCCCTACTCACCCATATCTTTTTATACATCACCACTTCAAATAATATGGGACATTTAAATGAGGGGTTACGTGTTGGCAGTACGCAGTAACAAGGATTTCCACTGTCTGGTGGATGTAAACTAAGCAGCTGCTGACACTGGCTTTACATTGAACATATATACGAGAGTGGTATTGATCTTTGCACTGTTTGCAAGGAAGTGAATAAGTGGACTTTCTAAAATGTCAAACTGTTCCTTCAACTGAACCTCACAGCTGAGTATGTATGATGTGACATGAAACTGTGCTACTCGTAAGGCTGAACTCTTCAGTGGTCTGTTAAATATGTTTGAATGTGTTTTCCATGTGTTTTAATCAACAGCAGCATGTAGTACAACATATTTACATAGTAAACATATTGAGTGTTTAGTGGTTTATCAACAAATGAACAATCAATATAAAGGATGTAACTCATTTTTATGAAATGACAACACATCAACACCATTTATTGGGATTTCTAAATAATGTAACTGGACAGACATAAGGATTAAAGAATCCTTCTAAATCTAAAGAGGGCACTCCTGGCATCAGGGTCAACAGGTTTTCACTGTGCCATCAATCCAGCTGTGATAACTATGTGTGAGAAGACGTCTACAATACAGGGCCATCTCATGACTCTGTTGTACTGTTGCTTTGTAGCTCTTAAACAGTGCATGTCCTCTAAGGCTGATGTTAAAGAATATCTTTACTGAGGCACATCCCAGAACACCTGAGGACCCCAAACATCCACATCACCCCATCACGTCACAGTTTATAATGACAAGAGGGGAAAGAAGGAGAATGACCAAAGAGACAAAAAAAGAACAAGGGGAGAAAAAAAGGGGTGGAGCCCACTAAGACATTCACTTCCACAAAATAGAACCACGTTGAGACTGAGCTCACGTACAAAGACACTACAGAGGTACTTGGGGTGCTAACGACTTGTTTAGTCTGCTTGGAGCATGCAGCAATTAAGGGTTCACTGGAAAGTTATGAGGGGTGGAGGTGACAGTGTGCTTCAGACTCGAGTTAAAGAACAACACGATCGAATTACACTGACGTGAACAGTGGAATAAGAGGGATCGAGTGATTGATGCATTAAAATACCACTGAAATGAATAAAATCAGGCTGATTTGCTTCAACAGTGTCTAATTTATCGACTCATGACTGTTTTATTCAATTCAACGGGGTACGTTTCATATTCAAGTGTAGAATCATTCTAATATTCAGCTTGATCAAGTTTCATTTCAGCCAATTCTTTACTTGTTACATCCACCTTTCATAAAGGCTGCGGGTCTGGATGGTAATAAAAACTATGATTGGAAAGAAGATGACCCTTTACTATAAATGGTGGAGGGGGGATCATTTTAGGGGACAAATTGGGGAGCGTGGAAAGGGGCATGATGGGTAGCGTAGTTGTGTTGCTGCATAGCACAGGTCAGACACAGGTTATTAGCAGCTCACAGGAAAGAACACGACACAGCAGGGCCACAGAGGATCCACATGGAGAGAGAAGCAGAGAAGTGTCTCGACACTACAATGGACTGTCCTCTATGGGGCTAAAGAGGAAGTACTGGACAATTTTAATGTAAATAGCAGCTAGCAAACTACTATTTAGCTCGCAGTTGAGGTTGTTCTTGCGCCAAAGGCGAAGTGAATGAAAAAAGATTTTTAGACTTCAATTTGGATTTCAAAGCCTCCTGTGGAGCGTTCGTCTCTACCAATTCAGATCCAGCTCTAAGCAAAACTGTATACTTGTTGTATTCAGAGAACTGCAACAACAATACACAACTGCTTCTGTTGTTTCAAAGGGGAAATACCATTAGAAGCTTTCATAGCAAGACCTCAGAGGATTGTGTGAGGGTAGAGCAGGAGGTACACTATCTTGGAAGGTAGATTAAGCACAGCAAAATTATTATGTTGAGTGATTTAAGTGCAGGTCTTTGTTTGTGAAAGGGACTCCCTTCCTCTGGAGAACTTCATGCAGCTTTTGATAAGAAAGCAAGTGTAAGATACCGCACTATATAATACTATATTTGTGATCCTATTAAGATATTCTACACAAATCTGCTCATTCCTTTAGTGCAAAATGTTGTGTCTAGACAAGATCAACCACTCTCTGTCTGACTTCTAGATACTTGCAGCCTGAGCTGGATTTTTGTAAGCTGATCCATATTCATGAATGTAAAAAAACTAACAAAAAACACCTGATGACTATGTGTCAGTGATCTATTTCTAAATGACCTCAAACATATTTGAGTCTTTCTGTAACAATTGTTTGTTACTTATGGCCTCAGCTATTGATATGTACAATGATACAAACATCTATAATGAGGTAACATCAGCCACATATTTGGGCCTACTGGACTAATTCTACTGGATACAGTACAGTGTGTGAATGAACATCTCTCCTGATGCAAAAACTGCATAATCAGTCAAATGAACAGTGATGAACTCAAAAGCAACACAGCATGTTGTCTTTACTACTGAAGAACAGTGTGCAGTGTTTTAAGAAAATACTATTCACATTCATGGCAACTATCATGTATTTTGTTGTGTTAGCAAAGAAAAACTTATAGTGTAGCGTCTGCTTTGCACTCACTCAAAATCACAGTGTGCTCTGTGATTATGAAGTCTGTGCTATGAAATCCATTCCCCTTTAAAACATGTGTGACCACAGGATTTCCTAATTACTTACTTCCTTTTCTCAGTTAATACTATGCCACATTTTATTAGCCCAAACACCCAACACACTCTATTCAAGCACCAGCGAGATGGATGAAAACCCAGCGGAGCCCCCTGTCTATTGCCATGAAAAGCAACAGAAGAGGGCGGCCAGACCCATTTACCTTCGTCAGCCTCAATAGCTTCAATAGTAGCTGAAGAGAAGAAGAGGGGGGTTGCAAAACGAATGAGAGAAGTGAGCAGGAGTTCATTTTTTCCCAGGAACAAGTCAATGAGCAGCAAAGACAGCCAACGCCGACAACAAAGGTTAATGTCATCTCCACATTTTATGACAAAGGACACATGGGTGTTAGCAAAGAGGAAGGAGGAGGAGAGGGATGAGCCTTAGCTTTTTGATGAGTTCCAGGTCTGTAAAGGGAAGGCAACACATGTTTGTGGCAGCGAATGACCTCATGGAGAGGACTGCATCTTTGAGATACTCAGAGGTCTGACAAGTTCTGACAAATGACTCGATGTAGTGACAGAAAAAAATGAATACGGCAGCGAGGAACACTCATAGCAAACACAACACGATAAAGCTGGAAATATATTAGTACTTTACTTTTGAGAGCATAGATGGAGTTTGAAGTAGGACAAATGGAAAACAGGGATAAGGTCTAAGTGCACGCGTGATTGTTGGATTTATGGCTGTGGCTTAATTATTCATGTAGAACCAAAGCACCGCGGACATACAAAGCAGTGTTATTGTTGTGTTTTGTGGAGCATGAAGCAACATCTGGAACTACAAGATTAGCAGCTTTTGATATGATATATCAAAAGTGCCGGCTTAGTTTTTTGTGAAGTGTGAGGGGGGAGGAGGAACTTTGGTATTTAAACCACTTACCAATGTCTTACAGTCATCCTCGAGATTATAAATCAACATACAATACAACTGTGTAAAATGACAAGGTGACAGCAAAGTGACCATACAACACTGACGACTATGAAACACAGTGCCACGAGGATGAGGAAAGATGACCATATTTGGAGAAAAAAAAAAAAAAAAGGCACGAGGGCACAGAAACTTTACAGAATGTCTGATGGAGTCAACATTACAGTAGAAGCACACTGGCATCTACATCGAGGAGGGGAGCAATGTGATTCTACCAATGTTGCAACAGGAATCTCTGAACATCACTCTGCCTCCACTGGGGTTCTCTTTAGTGTCAGCTGCTTCCAGATAGCTTAAAAGCAATTACTCCTCACATCCATATAAATATATATGTTAAGTCTTAGGACTGCTACTGTCATGCAGGTCATTAGCAGACACTCTTATCTAGAGATGCTAGTGTGTATAGTGGTTCCAACAGCTAGATGCTCCTGTCCATTATTACAGTGGGGAACACAATTTTTGTTGAGTTAGGTCTGACAGCTGTTTTTAATTAATTTTTGGGTGCGGAATCCAAAACTGATCTCAGTTTTTCTCTATCACGTCAAGTTTTTGAACTATAGGATCCCTGTTTTCTTAAAAAATATGAAAAATACTGTACTTAAATTTACAAATATTGACATACAATGAAATATGAAAGAAACAGGCATGACTGCAATGTTTATTTAACACTATTATGTTTTTACAAAGGATATGGCTACTGTAATTAATCAGCTGGCCAGTCTTACTACAGCTCATCAGTGGAATTTTGCTTATCTGGAGGGTAAGCTGTGGAGAAAAAACTTGACGTGCTAGAAGAAAACTGACTGCAATTTTGGAATCAGCATGCCAATTTTAGTTTTAATCAGCATAAAAATCTAACTCAACGGAGTTTAATACATAAATAACAAAAAGCACTCTAGCGCCATTCCAAAAACTGACTTTAGGTACTTACTACAGTGTAACAGAGAATACTGGGACAGTCTGCTAACTTTATCAGCATGTGTGCAGGAGTACACCCCAGTGGACGACATCGAGTAAAATACTACATTTTAACTTTTGTCATCATCCTGCAGTCGTTACTTGTGGCCATAGTTGTCACTGTTCAACAGTCATTACTCAGGTAGAAGATAAGTATTTTTCTTTGAGAAACCTGGAGCTGCATGTGACACTTCTGTGTACAGTGTAACACTGTGTATTAAGGGACGTGCTAGCTGATGTTTAGTGAGAACCTACGAGAGGAGAGAGAAGTTACTCGGATTTCTGCTTCATCATGTGAATGAAAAGGCAGACAGCAGCTATTCCCCTTTCATTCACAGTTGGTTGTGTCAATTCCAATTCATCCTTTGAATCACAGAGAAACCGGTGTCTATCCTGACAGAGCACTGCTCTGATCCACTAGCGCTCAATTTTTGGACAATAGCGTGGCTGTTTTCTGTCAGGAGGCCAACTAAATTTGAAGTGTTTGAAAAGGTTTTTTCTTTTTTTCAGAAAGCCTTTACTTCCTGGCTGCAGCTGCTTGTTAAACTCATTTAGGGAGAGTTTGGAATTCAACATGACAGGGTGAACTGAACTCTAAACTTGTCTTACAGAAAAAAAATAGCAACAGAATACTTGCACAACCGATTATACCTGCAGTTTCTAGGGAGAAAAGAGAAAGAAAAAGATACAGGTAATATTTGAGATAAAAACCAGTGGAATACAGAAAGAGACGGGGACGGGAAGACAGCGTATTAATGCGGGACATCAAGAGGGAGACACATTTGAGAAGACAAAGGGTAAAGAAAATCTCCTGAATGTATTTGGCATTAGGGGCTGTTTGTAGAAAATATAAGTTGATATTTTAAAGCCAGTTATCGAGGAAAAAATGCCACTTTTAACTACTTCATGGAAAACTGCATTGGCCAGCTGTTATTACTTAGTTGTACTTAACTAAACATGCAGTATTGAAAGGATACTGACTGATACTGCCAGAAAGATTGAACTACACTTACAGTGTTACTCTGAGGCAGCTATTTGAAATTCCAGGACCATTGCTGAGGGAAAAGTGAAGTAGTTTGCACAGTACAGTATACCCTGCTAGTGCTTCATCTAGGGCACTGCAAGGGGAATTTGTGTGTGTGCGAGGATCCCTTCTGGGGGTCATAGCTTGGCGTCTTGGGGCACTTGGTGACAGTCTTACCATTCTGCAGCTTTTCTTTGCCACCGGACAGCACTCCACTTGGTAGCATGCCTGTCGGGGTCAGTCCCTTCAGCGTCAGCACACTCTCACTCTCCTCTCTGAAAAACAAGAAAATTAATATTAACACCCTTCCCTGATGAACAATAATAAAAATGAAGCTCCCTTTCTTCTAGTCTTTCTTACTAAATGACTAAAACTATATTTTCTACATAGTCATGCGAGAGTTAGTTGTTATGGTGAATGTCTTAGCAAACCATTGCTTTATTGTGAATCAAGCAGACACAGAGACACATTCACATCATTCTGAGTTGGGTTTCTGACAATCAATCTGACAAACTGACCTCCTTTTATATCTGCAGTTGTTTTTAAGGTAACAATGGTAAAACATACAAAACACAGGAGCATTCTTTAAGGTAGCATACCTGAGCACAGAGAATACTCTGGCCATCTTTCCAATGGCACGGATCTTGTTGCGGATGACCTCCTTTCGGGCAGAAGCAGTGGCACCTGAAATAGTGATACAGTGTGACTCGTGTACAAAGCCACATCCTATGGAGGTGCACTCTAAACAGCAATGCTTATGTGTGTGTGTGTCTGTGTATTTGTTTTAATCTCCAAGTGCCTTTATTCTTTAAGTACCATACAGTTTAGTAAATGTGCTAAGACAGAACATGTTTGTTGCACTATTAGAGCATCAGAAGACCACGATGCAAACACAATATGGTTATTGAAGCCTGAAGTTCGGATTATACAAAGTAGTTTAAATCCATCCACATCATCACAACACCTGAGTGATTCTCAGCATTCACTGCATTCATGCTACATGTATCATACCACTAGTAGTATTCAGCGGTCGTCCCTTTAAATTTAACACTACTCTTACCGGACAGCACTTAAAAATTTGATATATCATTTGTAAACGGCCACAGTGGCTTGTCCAAACATGTCTTTTCAGCAACTTTGATGAGCAGACGCTATATGAATTTTCCTGTGCTGTGTTTTGGTTGCAGAGACTCAAACGGGATTTTCCTGAACTGGAAAACAAAACTTTGTTTAAAGAGACCCTTTTGCAGAATAACAGTTTAAATGGCCCCAGGGAGCCAGTGTGGAAAATGTATGAGCATGAAGAATGGAAATGAAGCTGGTGTGTGGTGAAAGGTTGGGTAAAGGAAAGCTGATGTCTTGTTTAAGAGTCTACCTCTCATATTCAGTTAAAAAAAAACACCAACAAAAAAAAGTAACTATTACTTGTGGCCCACAGGACTGATCCCCTGCAGTAGTTGCACTGGTAGTACTTTTTGTTTTATGTGTGTACATCAAATACATTGCTTTGGCTACATGAGAATGACCTCTCTGAAGCTGGTTTTTGTTGATGTGCCAATGAAAAAAACACATTTTAATTAAGAACAGCAGTAAGACTCAGTGGTGTTAGAGGGTGCTTTAAACAGTGACGTTAGTTGACAGACTGAAATTCAGAGAGCAAGCACTAGACAGAAGTCTATCTACCGCGGCACACACTGGTGTGGCTAGTGTTTGTACCTTTTTTGGGGGCATATATTAGCTGTCCTTCTCATGAAAACACCCCCAGATGAGAAGAGGAGAGAAAGGACAGAGAGATCAGTGGATGGCTGTAAAATGAAAGAGGAGGCGGCGGAGAGGTGGCGCACAGTGAAATAAGAGGCAACAAAGCACACGTGTAAAGAAAAAGCGATGCCTTGAAACACAAAACTCTGAAAAACATAGAAAAGAGAGAAATTAGATGAGGTGAACCAAAGTTGTGACATCACAGCATGAGTGAGAGAGAAAGGGGGAGAGGAGAACGCAAAATAAATGAGAGAAAAAGTAGTGAGATTTGAAATATCACTGGAAACCATGGAAACAATGGCAGATAAAGAGCGGGGCAACAAGATGATTGTCAGAGATTACAAGGCCACAGAAGAAGACAAAGAAAAGAAGAACCCAAATGTCAAAATAGTGAAATTAACAAATTTGATGAAAGTGGAGATGCAAATAGAAAAAGAAATGAGCTTAAGAGGAGAGACAAGGGTGAAAGTGAGGGCAGGGAAATGTGAAGATGAAGTGGATCAATTAAAAGCAATGAGTGAATGAGAAGGTGGGTTGTTTGAAATGTTAGGGGACGGCTTATTATTATTTGAACGACTGCGTATTGTGGGACGCCGTGATCCTTCAATAATTAATTTAAAATGATGGATTGTCGAGTAGAAATTCTTTTTACAGCACAACTCTTTTCGAGGATTACATATCAACTCTGAGTAACAGGCCTCTCCCTGCAGGAGCCCGATGGGTGGAGCCTGGTGGACAGGGGGAGTCACCTCACCTGGTCTGGCTGCAGTGGCAGTCAGCCAGAGGCTCTCTGCCCCGGCCTCCATCCTGTTTGGTTTTGTTGTGCTCAGATTGTCTTGAGAATGATTTCCTTTTCAGTTCAACGAAAACAAAACTTATTTCTGCGTGGCCTTCCCTCTTTTGTTCAGTCTCGTAGTTATGACAACAAACACCATGAATTAATAACTCACAATTTAAATTCAGACAACACTATTCAAAACTCTTATATAATACAAATCCACATGACCTGTTCATATTCTCTGATCAGCGTCAGCCATAGATTTCAATGAAATCTCCCTTGGGTGCTGTTTACAGAGTTTAACTGTGTGCATCAGTAAACACAAAGAGAGAGAGAGGAGGAGGAGGAGAGGTGGGCAGTGAGATCATTTCCTGTTTGGCAGAGAGGGGTGTGGCTGGTAGAGGAAAAACTGGCCATCTCATTTTAGATAAACCACTTGGGATCAAACAGATGAGTCCAACTTGCCAACATTATATGAAGATAAAAAGCATGATAACCGTATCACTAACTGCGCTGTTTGGACTAATGAGGACTTGCAGTACAAAGTGAGATAGTAAAAACAAAACAATACATTCAATAAGTGTTTTCAGGCATTTCAACAATAACCTTAACTTAAGCCGTTTTTAGATGTTTAGAGTTTCTGTGGTTTTGGTTGTTTAAGAATGTCTAAAAATTAAATATAACCAAACCGAGTGTTTTAAAAATTGGGTATGTGGTATGTGTAAACACACAAAGAATGTGTCTTGATTTTGTGAGAGCGTGCGTGTGTGTCTGGGACGCCTATCAGAAGAGGTCTCCCTCTAGTGGACATCCTGTGAACTGATGTGTTAGGTGTTGTGCTGTCTCACCATCCAGCTCCTCGTCAGTCGTCAGCTCATCGTTGGAGCAGATGCTCAGTACGTTCACCAGCATCTCAGTCACTGCCACAAAATAAGAAAAGGACAGAAAACTATGGCAATTATTTTTGGAACACTTCACAAGTAACCTTGAGTGTGCAGAGGGTGGTTCGGGCCATGAGTCATGTGGTGCTTGTGACCCCTCCACACGCAGTGTGAGAAGTGACCTTGCAACACTGATGGTCACGGCCTCGTGTGGGAGGGTCACACCCAAAATGGGCTGTGTCACTTATTTGGTAACTTAGCATGTGGCTCATACATCAACAAGTAAACTGAACGTACAAACAACAGCTTGTACTCTTCCACTCTTAGTGTTTCCATGTGTGTATTGAGCACCTTTCTCGCCAACAAATGGCAGGGACCAGGTGAAAACGTCCATGAAGTTGGGCAGCCAGTAAGGGTGAGGTGAGCAGTTGAACTGTCGGATGTTCATCACGTTGTTCTCGTACTTCAGCACTGCCGCTGAGGAGGGACAGAGCAGACCAGGGAGGTGGTTGTTAAACATGACAGATCAAATAAAACCGGTTTGGTCCTGGTCCTCGAACACATTAAGATAAATTAAGGTCACAGATGGTCTTTTAGAAATAAGATTATATATTGTGTCTGTCAACATGTGCAGTGAATGCCTGCCAGTGAAAATATGCTCACAGTTTTTATGCTTGAGGTACTGGTGTCACAATAAAATGAAATGCAGCTTTTATGATATCTCAATTTTCTTCTTATATCGTCTCAGCAGGCAGTGGTCTGAAATGAGGAACCGAGTCCTTACTGCACTGGACCAAGGAAAAGCACCAGATCAAATTGAGGTCTAAGTCCATTACCAGCCTGCTTCCTGCTCCCAACCACCACTTAAAAATACTGTATGCACTCTAATGCACAGCTAGGAGACACCAAGGCAAATATTGTATGCAGCCTTTTGTCAGTCTGACGTGTTGTTAGCCTGAGGAGAGTTTCCCACAAAGTACTCACCCTATAGCAACAAGACTTAGAGAAAAAGAGACATGAGCACTGATAACTTAAGAAGAAAACTAAGATACTACTTGCTTTACACAGACAATTCTTAAGGGAGAAGTTTTGCTGAAAGCTTATCTCCTTTAATATTTATATTATCTAATTTCATTAATAAAGGCTGGGTGTTTCTAGGTGTTTCTGTTCTTCTCTTTTTCTGGTTTATGATTCATTAGCTGCAAGTGCTGCGCAAAGCAGTGACTAAACAAAACCACTAGTTGCTACAGAGTGGCTGAAACACCTTCATCATACTGAGGGCCCAAGACTGAAGCCACAAATGCTGTCACTGTCAGGCAAGAGGGAATTTACTATAAAAGTATAACTACAAACTAAAAACATGATGATGATAGTGATTTGTGAACAATCAGCATTTACATATGTCTCCCTCACAGAGGGAGTGGTAGCCACTAAATTTCTGACTGAGATGTGAAAATTAAGGGAAGGAAAACGCACAGGCATCACAATGAAGGTAACAAACATTTGGGTAGAAAAAAAAATCAATCCCTTGTTTTCACCCCTCTGGAACATTTCCTCTGCGCATTGATTACGGCCTCCAGTGAATCATGTCTGTCATTTACAGGATTGGATACATGACTAACATCACAGAAACACATGGCTCAGCATTTGAGCTCTTTCAGCCTGAGCTCTTTTCATTAGTTAACAGAATAGCATCAATTTCTGGTGAGTGGGGGTGAGGAGGGTGCGGTGAGATGGGAAGCTGAGGTAATGACAAACAAAGCCTGCAACGGAAATAACACCATATGATCATCAGTATATATACTGACAATATATTCTCATCTTCCAGGGAATGTGACATAGAAATGATGACCTGCTTTTGCAATCATCAAAATGTTCTTTCTAATGATGGATACATTTCCAAGGCTATATGCACTGCATTGATCTAAGAATTTATGAGAACCTTCGAAGCTGAAAGATTTAAAGGATCACTTTGAAATTTGGCTCTTATTTGTTTTCTTACCCAGGCTTATGAGAGCATCACTTCTGCTTGTCCAATCAATATAAAGCTATCCAACTACTAGCATGTTTAGCTTAGTACAAAGACTGGGAACAAGCATAAACAGCCATCTCACAGCGACAGGAAGAAAACTCAGAAATCTCTGGACTTCTGAGATGCTGCTAAGTGCGTTTTATTAGCTTTGGACACAACCTGGCAAGCTGTTATCCACTGTGTCTGTCCAGTTGTTGTGCTAAGCTACACTAAATTAAGCTAAGCTCAGCTAACCATCTGCTAGATGTTGCTTCATAATTAATGAAAGATCAGAGATCAGTATCGGTCTTTTCATCAAGTGAACTACTCAAAACGATTTGAGAGAGTTCATTTTTAGTGGAGTTTACTTCTTTTCCACAAACTAAACTGACTCCCACCAGAATCATTGGAGAGATGCTACACTCATACAACAGAGCATCTTTAAATGATTCAAGCAGTTATATTAATCATATAATAATGGAGACTGGTTGTGTTGAAGCTGCTGTTCACAGTGAGGGTGAAAAGGAAGAGCGGTTAGATGATAAAAGCAACAAAGCATCCATCTGACAGCAGATGACTCTATAAAAGCAGCTGGGATGGCAGTTGACTATCCTTATGTAGGGACTTGGAGCCGTGCTGGGATTAAGCAAGTACAGAAAATCATGTTTCATATAAAGCTTTATCATAATCACACAGCCTCTGTGCACTGCTGACGTGACATGGACATCGTCTCCCCGGCAGTGACCACAGCATGCCCTGTAGGACCTCACCCATGATTAACGCACAGTGTGAACGTGGGTGTGGAGGAAAACATGAGAGCCGCCAAACACAAATATATCCATGCTGTATATAGAAGCCCCAATCTCTCATTCCCTGCTACTCTCTTGTCTGGTGCCCCAGATCTGCATGAAAGCGGACACCGTGGCTGGGTCATCAAGGGGGACTTTCCTGCCTCCTCCCCTCTTAGGGTCCGGAATAGCAAGTCATCAAACCTGGCATCCCAAGCAGCTATAACCTCGGTTGCAACACAAAGCAGGTCAGAAAATATCCAGCTATGTTAGGGTTTGCCTCAGTGTGTGTGTGTATGTTTGTGTGTGTATCCAGCCAGTCATGGTAGTGCATTCAGCACAGTAACTATGCAATCCAACTGGTCCCTTAAGTATTGCAAAACATTACATTCCACTGTCATCACCTCTCACCCATCCCAGGCTGCACAAATGAACACACACACTTCCTCCAACACAAACAGCAACATCTCCTGCAGGGGAACATCCACGCACTGTATAATTAATGTGGCATTATTATCAATATGGGCAGCACACCACTACCCAGTCCAATAAGAAAATCATTGTATTAGGCTGACACACTACACCCAGACAGGGCTGTGGGTGTGTGTGTGTCGGTGTGCATGAAAGCAATTGTACGCGTGGGCAGCCATTGCATAAACATCACATACTGCATAAACACCGTCAAGGCACTTGATTGAATGCAGCCATGAACACCCAGAGGGGAAAAGGCAGAGCGGGGGAAAAGGTCAGCCCCCTGCTGTTGCTCCTTCAAATCAGATTCCCTTTAAAGGAACAGAGACACCCAACAACCCCCCCTGTGAAAACACAACAAACATGCTGAGCATTGGGTGCGAGCAGGTCAAGGGGCTTTTTGTCTTTCAGGCCAGATGAATCAGCAGATGAGGGCAACACGAGCTGAAAGATGTTCTTCCCTGTGATCGGAGGACTCATTACTTCAAATGCACAATTACAAGCAAAGTTCCTCATGCAGCAGCAGCAGCAGCAGCAGCAGCACGGCCCTGCTCTAGTGGCGACCAGCTGCTGAGTTCTGCCTGAGTTTAACACTGCATGACAGCCACTAGATGTCTCTGCTGCTCTGATGGTGTTCAACAGGGTAGATGAGGCCAAGTCCTGCTGCCACGGTAACACAGATATTGCAAGGCGACGCCCGCTCATTAATTATTCATAAGGGAGTGCCTTGAGCGGTTTCCCCAGTAACAAGGACAGTTAATTCTGCATTGAGATCAGGGGGACATTCCCACTGTCCTGCCACGACTCTTAACGCTGACTGCATATCTGTCTGTGAGGACTCTTGTGTGAAGTTCCACTGGGTTCCTATTCCACACCAGATGTTCAGAGATCCCCAGACCATAATATTCACTACTGGGAAACTACAACTCAATCCTGTCTACTGTGTCCACATAAGCTGAAAGGCAAGTCCTCCTCTGATTTCAGACCAGTTTATTGTTTAGAAGACCTGGCGATTTGATGTGAAACTTACTGACACCTGAAAGCAACATGTTGATCTAATACACTTTCATCTACACTGACACAGGGGCAATATGGCGGCCTAAAGCTGCCACTTTACTAAGTGTGGATCAGTTTCACAAAAGCCAGTAATGATACTGTGAAATGTCATCACTTTGCCAACATCATTTCATGCAACACTGGATGTGTGCTTGAAATGACAAAGCATTTATTGCTGGCATATAAGGATGAAGTGCTTTCAATGCCTGCACTCATGGTCATAATCTCCAATATCAGCTAATACAAGTGTGACCAAGTAATTCACTGCTTGTGGGGGGGTCCTCCTGCTTTCTGATTTTACATTCATTTGGTGTTAAAAATAACATTAATCGCACATCTAATGGTCTTGCGACATGGATGAGGAAGCTTTTGATCTCAAAACATTTTCATTTTGACATTTGTCACTCAATTTGAAATTATTGTGGGTTACAAATATCAATCACATCTGATGGATCTCATTACTGGTTTGTTTTTTGATCTCAAATTATTTTAAGATAAAAAAAAAAATCACCTTATGGCTGTTACTAGCTATTTTGGGAGCTTTTGAGTGCATGTCATGGTCTTCATCAGTTATCACTGTATACCTCAATATACAGTATTTTTGTTAAGTTATATTCAAAAATATTCTGTACTAATATAATATACTGAACTATAGAATGAGAAATGGAACCGTGTTTCTAATCAATAAGCAGAATTGGAATCAGAACTTATAAACACTTTCACCAGTGATCCATAACTCATAATATACTAGCCTCTGTTTGTTCATACCAGCTCACCGTCCCTGTTCATTTTTCTTTTTTAGGAGCAGCATGAAAAGTTTTGTAACATGCTCATGTTTACAGGAACTGAAGGGAAGCCCAGTAATGACCGGAGTGATAACAGATGGGTGGGCATCTGTAGCCAGGGATACTCTTCTCTTCGCTGGCACTTGTGACGAGGGGGAAAAATGAATTCCCTGCTGCGCTGGCGTCATCACTGCCCTCGCTTCCATCCTGCTATTTATTCCAGTGGCAGGGCCAGGAGCCAATCATGCCACTCTATTTCCCTTCTCTTCAAATCACCAATCTCCACTATCTACCAACCTGCACATGACCACCAGCAGGAAACGGTCAAACAAAAAAGAGAGAGAAAAAAGTGATCTCCGTTCAGTTTGACCTGTGAGTGAACCCGAGTGATATCCTGGCCTTTTCTCTTGGCAGCAGCACATTTAAGTTTCCATTTAATCCATGCCTGTGTCTACCTCAGCACGAAGCAGTAATTTGGTTATATAAGGTGTAGCAGGTGTGCAGTGGATCTAAACCAGCCAACCCTTCACTGTCTTGGGGGTGAAGTAAAAGATCAGCGTCGACAGCTTTTGGCAGCATCACTGTCATTTAGCTTTTATTCTATCTAAGCACCATAACCATTAGGTTTCAGTTGTTGGCTTTCTGGCCCGGTCAATAATGATGCAGCAGAAAACATTCCATTAATACAAAACCGCAAGCAATCTCTAAAGTGTACAACTGCCAACTCCACCATCTCCTCTCCACTGCAGTCACCTCAGGATTCAAACAGTGAACGCTCCAGCAGTGCAAACTGCTAAATCACTGCTGCTGTGTTTTCATTTCCCTGCCAGCTCACAAATGTCTGTGCTGCTTTTTTGATTTCAGTAAGGGGGGTGGGGTAGGATACAGGGGTCATGGCTGTGATGGACAGCTGGTCAGTCCCTGACACTGCAAAACAGACACTTTGACTTGAAAGAAAAAGGGAGGGATAAATGGCATCTTGAAGCTGAAACTTTGTCTTTATAGAACCACGTCACGATCATCATTCACGTGCTGATTGTCCTGAGTCAGCTACATGTTCAATTTACGTCTAGTAGAGGAGGCTTTCCTTACTTGTTTGTGTTGCCTCGTATATATCCTCCACCCCCTCCTATCTGACAGGAGGTGCACTTCTCGCTACTTTTTCCCCCCACGTGGAGAGGTCTCATTGGTTAATCTGGCCAACTCCCAGCACTAGATTGATGGGACCTGCTCATGCTTCCTCCCTCCCCTTTGAGATTTATGTGCCCACTCGATTGGCCATCAATCATGGGACATGCACAGTGGGCTCCAAGCTCCGGCAAGAAGCTAAGAGCAGAGCAATTCATTACACAGGCTTTGCTGCTATCAGTGAACCCCACCCACATGACTGATTAGAAGAGCATCAACAGGACTAACAGGGCTGCATTGGTTAGCTGTGCCTGCCCCAATGGAACTATGTGTATAATGTGTGTGTGTATGTTTTGGAAGGGGTGGGGGTTTTAACACAAACTCTCAGTCTAGGCTTTTTATCTTACAGGATATTTATTTGCTTGAGAGCTGCTTTCTCTTTTTATATTTGTATTTTAGGCCAATGATCTTGACACTTAAAGATAGATATGGCCAAAGAGAAAAGTGTTTCATTTTCAAGGAGACAGTGAATGATGACAGAAATAAAGGGCATGTAGTACTCCGAGGTGAGATGTATGTGTGTGCCTAAATGATGTCAGCTCTAAAAACAAACACAGGGTAATCTTCTTTTTTTTCTGATAACCACTTTTACTTCAGGAGGCATTTTATAAACTGAGGGTCAGCAAGTTGCAGCTGACATAACACTGCAAATAAAACCCTCTCAGATACTTCGACCCCTCTGTGTTCAGCTCAAGGGGTGCAAATGATTTGCCAAGCAATCAGATGCCAAAAAGAAGTAACATCACTTTGTTTGTTTGTTTGTAGTCTGTGCTGTGCTGTGCTGTGCTGTGCTGTGCTGTGCTGTGCTGTGCTGTGCTGTGCTGTGCTGTGCTGTGCTGTGTTGTGTTGTGTTGTGTTGTGCTGTGTTGTGCTGTGTTGTGTTGCAGGGAAGGCATTGAGGCAGCTCACGGGATATTGAGTAAACAAATGCAACCTAATCTCCGATCAAAGAAAACACACCTGCAAGTGGGCCAAAACAAAACAAAAAAGGACATCCCTCGCTCCGTTGCGTAATGCACTGGCCCTAGCAGCACTGCAGCATAAGGCTCTGGTGTGGCATTTCATCACGAGAGAAATTGCAAAACAGCGTGCACCGGCACCATCACTCTTTCCTTCCCATTTCCATTTCCTGTGGTTTGCCCGACACCGCCCCCATCCAAACACGCGCCCACAGCCAAGGCAGATACTGTGTGTTCTCTGGGGGAAAGTGCTGACTCACAGCACAAAGGCGAGCCTATCTTGTTGCGTGGGCATCGTAGTGCAGCATAGGCCACCACCAAGTGCCAAGTGAGCCGGCACCGGGCCACTTCATCTCACACCATCTCCGACCTGACTCAAGTCCCTGTGCTTGTACCATGTTATGATCAAAATGCATTATGGATAAGGAAGTGAACACTTCTCCATTGGGATACTCTCAGGTGTGGAAAATATAAAGATGCTAACCTTCTTTTTGATGTACTTAGGATGAAACTCAAACCTTTTGAAGTCCTAGGGCTGCCACTAACTAACAGGGATAAGTAGAGGATAAATATCTGGTGAATAAATCAATGTATGAGAAACTATTTGTCAAATAATAATATGAATTGATATTTGTAAAATACTAACATTGACTTATTGTCATAGTCATCATTGCGGTTTAGGGTTACTTAGGGTTAGGCAACGAAAAAGCAGCCCCTTAAGTTCAATATAGCAACGTTGTGGACATTGATACTCACAGTTAGTAAAGTGTTGTTAGTATTACTGATCCCACTCAGAATCAACTCTAATAATCCTTCAAATATAAAAGTACACCATACAATTCCCCAAAAAACCAAGTCCTACAATTCAACTTTATGCAAAAAGACAAAGAGCTGAAGGAAATAATTTAAGCACTTCAATCCTTTAGCAAACCAAAGACCTTCATGTTTTTATCAGAAAAACTGACCCAACCTTTGCAACAAACGTTTTTACTTGTTACCATCAAAGGCCCTGTGCTATTGTTGTGTCCCAGGAAGTCAACACCTCCACTCTGAATCTCTTCAATAGAATGAAGCCATTCATAACGTTATGAATTGTCTTGATGTCCCGATGCTGTGATTAGATTTTGTACCGATCCGAGACCAGTAATAATTCTCCAACCCAAAACCAACCATCTGTAAATGTGATGTTGCCCTGTGACAATTTGTGAATATGATACGGTGGTTTGCTAATAATACATTCCCTCTTACCTTTGTTGTTGTAGACATCTAAATAGTTGGGTGCTGAGAAGATGGTGATAAGGGATGGGAAGCCAGTGGTCTGACTCTTTCTGTACATGCGATATCTGGTAAAATATCCAAATGAGAGGTAAACATTAGTAAACATTACAACATTATGGTCATGGATTACTCATTGGCTTTCAACCCTCGGGATATGATTAGCTACAACGGTGTTTATCTTTGTGTTGGTGTGTGTAAGATGATACATCAGTAATGCCTCAGGGGAGAAGGTCCCTGTGCTGCAGGCAAAAGGTACTCTACCCTTAAGTAGTCATTACACTGAACTATCTCAGCTTTGAAACCCATCTACACCCTGTTTCTCTCGTCTCACTGTGTGATGTTTGGTGGTTGAAATGGAGTAAGTAACTGCTGCACCACATTTTTCAGCAGGTATTTACACAGATTCAAAAAAGGCACCAATTATACAAAAAAAACATAAAATGAAACTCAACAACACTATTACTTTTGTGGTCTGAGGCGCCTTGGGGCAGCACCCTCATCTGAGACATGGCAAGGTGTCCCATGTGACTGTGCTGTGGGAGTGCAATGGTAAACAACTGTGTTGCTGAACCTCCCACTGCCTTCACCTCGCTTAGAGGGAGATGAGCTTGACACATCCACCCACTTGCCTCTTTTAAAAACCAAACCTTTCAAAGAGGCTTTCCAGTGCTTTTATTGCAAATCCAAGTTGCACTGTTACTATACCTCCTTCTGTGCCCAAATTCAACATGAATTTAGAGTTATAGTATTTAGATTTGCATCATACCATCATATCACATTTGACCAACTCGCTCCTCCTGCTGGATCCATTTTCTACTTCTTGGATTAACACAGCTTTTTCTCAAAGTTCAGACTGCACTGAATCTGCTCTCCAGACAGGCTCAAACAAAACCCCCCTCGGCACCCGGGAAGCTTTTCATTTAATACCCTGGTCTGAATTACTCTGCTGTGTGACAGTGTGATGGGAGAAGATGAAATGCCACACATGCAACACTCACCCAGCATCCTGCGCTTCATGGGCCCGGATGATAGATAATAAGTTATTGTGTTGTAGAAAGTCACAGACTGCAGGGTAGCTGTTGAATAAAGAGACAAACATTTGGTTTACTCACATGTAAAGAAAAAGCCCTGAAAGATCAAGAAAAACAATCAATAGAAATAACTAAATAAGTCAGGGGCATTATTGATTGTGCTCAGAGAAACAGTGGATATCCAACATTGAGCTCAAGCTAAATTTGCTTTTAAACCAACCGTGGCTCATGAAGAGGTATATTACCTCCAAAGGTTGAAGTAAATGAAGGCTTTCATAACAATTTTTACTTCAACTCGTATTTTAAAAGCAGGCACTTTAATTTCTAAAAATCCCACATTTTTCTGAGCAAAGGTATGATGACTCATAATCTAAATAATATGCTTAACTTTTAAACAAGCTTTCATACTGTAAGAGGAGTGATGTGTGATCCTTCTCAAATAGAGCGTTTTATTTTAGAATGAACCTCAAAAAATGTCAAGAATGACAGATGATTCATAGCAGACGGTTTTCTTTATGAAAAAAAAAAAAAAGGGATTCCTTGGGAGAGTGTGTTCACTCTGATCTGTTCAGTCTGTGAGCAGAGAGACTAAAAACCTCTACAGCCAACGTTCAAGCTACAGTGCATGTTTCAGAGTTTTCCATTCTACAACCTTTCATGCCCCCGCATCAGCTTCAACTCCAAATTTCCTTAGTTCAAAATAAAAAGAACAAGAAGTAATTCACAAGCAAACAGCATTTCTTAAGTAAAATACCTCCATCAAAAAAAAAAAAAAATAGCATAACCTCATTAAATGTGAGACTTACTTGGAACAAGCCTGATTAAAACCCCCAGTGGATGTCAGGATTTATGAATTGTGGGATGCTGTTTAATGAACAGAGTGAGTGACAGCTCACGATGAATGAGTGACATCTTTGCATTACATCTGAAACACTTAGTGGATGTGGGAGGATTTCTTCAACAATAACAGGGGCCACATCAGAGTTTGTTTTTTTTTCTGCTGTCTCATCTCAGAAGTCCTCCCTGATTTACATACCAGCTCCTCTACAGAAAAATTCTGGGACATCTCACAGCCTCTTGTGTGACAGACAGTGGATAAATCAATTTGAGGGCAATATATTTTTGTTGTCATTCTACTCGGGCATGTGAAACACATACAATCTGCCATCAGGACCGCATTAAAAACTCCCACTGGCCTGGAAAAACATTCATAGAAAATCTTTTATTCCTGCTGCGATCATCACCCTGAGCAGATCACAATGAGCACTATATACCCTGACCTGTTTAACAGTGCTCTTGTCCGTTGTAGATTTTTAACTGTGTGTATGCGTGTGTTCTCAAACTAAGTCTTAATCATGCACTGCTGAGTCCTGTCAAAGGAAAAGTTCAGTTGAAACGGCAAGAATCAAGTTGCATAAACAACCTCAAAATACCAAAACCACTGTGGTTCAATGAAGAAATATGATGATGATTTTGCACTGTGAGTTCTGTAATCCTAGCTTAACGCCCCTGCAAAAATCAGAGAACAACAATGAACAACGCCCACACGTTGCAATCAAAACTAAACTATATATCTTGGCTTCCAACCTTTCAACTAAAGTACCAAGATATATTTTTTTTCAGCAGCTATTGCACAAGAAGAACAGTTGATTGCTCCTCAGACATGATCACTGTACTCAGCTGTTCTGTGAGTTCTGCTCAGGTTCGATACAGAGTTGATTGTTCCGAAAGCTGTATGGTGTCTCTTAATGTACAGTCCTCTGGGACAGATTTTTAATAAAGGGTTATAATAAATAAATTAACTTTAATTTAACTGGGTTGTTTTGTGTGAGCATGCTTCCCAGATACCACGCTTGGAGCACACGTAAATCATTTTAAATTGAAACTGTGGAAAAAATCCATCATGGGAGGCTGAAGGTTCATTAACAATCACGACGCATGTAGACATGAGAGCACATGCATCCCTGACAATCCCAACAAACATCTGCTAGGGGGGGATGTGACAAGAGGGAGCTGCTGCCAAGAGGGAATTAAAAATGCGATGATTTTTTTTTTGGAGGAAGAGAAAAAATTAGGAATAAATGTTTTATTTCTCACTTGATTTCCTGCAGCAGATGCAGATACGGGCCATATGGAGCCATTTGGTCGACAGGAGACAGTTTGCCCTACTTTTGGTTTGTTGTTTTTCAGTTTGCATTTTGAGTTTTGCGCATCTCCCATCTGTCCAACAACAGGGCACAGATGTTAACGAGCTCTATGGACAACATGAAGAGTTGTTCAGGAAATGACTTCATTATGAGCAGACGAAGCGGACCATGGCATGTTCACTACATTAAAACAGAGGCCTTAAAGCTGACTTACTATCAGTAACATGAATTAACACTAGTGGTATAAGAAAAAAATAAATCATTCCATGGCCTGATTTATCTGTGCTGCTTTGTAGAGGCTAAAATGGAAGCAACCATATTAGAAACATGTGTAATTTTATGCCTGAGTTGTGTTTGTAAAAGTCTTACGAGCGTGCCTACAGCGCAAGGGGAAAATATTGGTTGCTGCAAGACAGAGGCAACAAAGAAGCTGATGGTGCTCAGGGAGGGGTGATGAGGAATGGTGCTCTCTCAGTCTGGCTTTAACTGTCTCATAAATCCTGAATGCCAGTGTGATGCCAATTAGCAACCATCTGACTGATGAAAACAAGACTCCAGAGGAATTTGGACCAATTGGCAGAAGGTTAACCAGGATGCTGGTACAACACAAACATGTGACAGTCAAATCAGTCGTTTGAGGTAAAAAGGCCACATACCTAACATTTCTGTTGGGCCTCTTGTCAGTAGTCACAACATGAGCCGGGAAACAGTCGCTTAAAACAAAAACTGGTGTGGTTCTGAAGTGCAACGGCTCACCGACAATAACAAAAGATGAAAAGACGATCAGGCAAAGTATGCCCTCACAAATCCACCACAACAGCAGCACGGGGAGCTCACTTCTAAGCACGGACATTAAAATACCATTAAGTCTGCAGTTATGAAACACTTGTTATAACAAAATGGAAAAAAAACAAAAAGGGAAAATGCATATCAGGAGCCTAAGGACATGTCTGACTACTTCTGCTGGCTCGCCCTAGGCACGCTGGGGCCAAGTAAGCATCGCTCAGGCCATAATGAGCGGAGGGAGCGCCGAACACATTTAGAGACAGGACTGTGCCTTGTGGTAATGTGCCAGTTCATTACATTCTGTGACAGTGCGGGCTGCCTGCTCCGAGCATTTCCTCTGTTTGTTCAGTTACTCAGCTCCATTGAAGGTAATGTGGGTTACATAAATACTGGCGACAGTCTGAGGAGGAGTCTTCGGGACTCTTCTAATGCACACCATGTTCTAACAACTGTTGGTCTACTCCTCGCAGTTGAGAAATCACAGGGGTAAGAAAATAAAGAGATGAGAGATGGAAATTTGGCAGGAGGGCTTCTTGATTTATCATCTCTTTGACAAGATCATGGTCATTTTTTTCCCCCCTTTTTTTGTTTTACGACATTTGTTGATGATTTCCTGTCTTTATGCTCAAATAGTCAGTCTTGGAAAATGTTCATTGTATTGAAAATCACTTTAGTAATAAGGTTTCCACTGATAGTACAGCCAAAACTAATCAGTGGATGATTTATTTTTCCCAAAAGTTATCAAAGCACCAAGTTGAACCTGTCACAAAGGCAGCAGTGAATAACATCTACTGTGATACATCTACGTGTTGTTACCTTGAACCCTTTTTGCAATTTTCAAAAGTAAAAAAAAAGATGCTACAGGAATGAAAAATAACCATTCATCGTCATTCAATCATCAAGATTTCCTTGATCGGAGGAACCAAAATACTCACCTGTAGAAGTAGGAACAGCCTCGCACTGTGTTGTGTGTGAAATGCTCTTGGCTCTTCTCATTCCCAAAGTCCTCCAGGGGGTCAGACCACAACAGGTCACACATTGGTCCGTATGCTGGAGGCTCTTTGAATCTGTCTAGCTGTGGAGGAAAAATTGTGAACACTCCTGTCAGCCTGTTTGACTGGAAAAATAGCATTGCATACGAGAGCAGAGAAATTATACTGATATATAGTCACGCTGGCTACCGTCACCATCACAATTAAATCGTGACTAACGTTCTCTGAAGCGATATTAAATACTATTCAAAGAAGAAAAGAATGGAATATTTAGGATTTACAGTATGGATGACAAGCCAAAGACAGCACTCATCTTTCACTACCTGGCTTTTTATTTTGCAAAGACATGAAAAAACTTGATGGCAGCGATTCTTTTGGAGCAATGAACATAAATGACTCTGCTTTCAGCCAAGGATAGCTCTTTCTCGAACAAAAGCTTGTGGATTACTGGATGGGTTGCATGATGGACACTTCAATAGAGCAAATTCTATTATGCATGCCCTCTGATTGCAGCCATAAAATCCATTTGGAATTATTGAATTAGTGTGAAAGCAGAATCTGACCCTTCAACATTTTTTAATCAGTGGGAGGACCAGACCGGTGCTTACAATCCCACATGTCCAAGTCCTGAGCAGCGATTGAGACGGATCTGGGAGAGCCACTCCATACATTACGAGGAAAGTTGTTATTTTCTGAGCACATCATGTTAAATGAAAATCATTTTTTCTCCTCATTAAGTTTGAATGAATGTGGAAAATACATGAGGAGGACAGGAAGCTCCAATTTTCAACAAATGATGTGTATTTTTAAAGCCATTAACAGCCACCTGGTGTTGAACACACACGCACGCACACAAACACACCGTAGCTTTACGAAATTAAAGAGAAAATGGTCTGAAATCACACATACTTTCCTGATGTCGTCAAGATTTGTGATTTCTGGAGACAGTCCTCCGTGTACACACAGGAACTGCTGGTTCATAAGTGCAGCCAGGGGAAGGCAGTCGAAGGCGTCCATACATGCGTCATAAACCCTCTCTGAATACTTAATTCTACCTGTCATGGGGGGAAACAGGGCAGGGAAAGGAGAGCATGCCAAGTCAAACAACACAGCTCTCATACATTGGGGCAGTGTGCTAGCCTGGGACGGAAAGGCTTTTCAAAGTGCCAAGAAACTTCCCAAACACATTTTAAAAAAAGCACAATTTCACAGCGCCTTTGTTTTTTTTTTTCCTACTCTGTCTGAGTCCAACAGAAATAGTTCTGACATGTGTAAATATTAGGAGGGGTAAAAAAAAATCTGACTGAATCCTGTACCAGGCCAGAGGGCACTTTTAAGTGAGCGTTTGAGGTCAGTGGCTGAGCTGGACGTATAATAAACAGCTTTTAGGAAGAATAACTCAATTCTCCACCTCCACTTTGTACAGAGCCTCATAAACTTCCACTCAGTTTAGACCAAAGGTAAAATGAAAAGGGCATTACTTACATTCCTGCTTAAATGTGAAATACTCTGTTAAATGTCTACATTCATGATTCCCACGCAGCAAAAACAGTGTTTTGGGGTACAGGATCTTTAAGGCCCACAAGTACAGCACACACTGGAACAAAGGAGAAACAAAAAGGAGAGGCAAACAGTTAGTTTGTCATCTTTAAATAACCGCAGAGATGAAACAGCAAGTCGGACTGTGTCAACTTCAAAGTGTGGCATAATACAAGAATTTTTGCTTGTAATGAAACATTGATGAAGTACGTTCTGTGACACGTTTAAAGCTGGAAGAGACGACAAACCTTCACATGAGCTATCAGATGACAGTTATACCTCATTCCATTAAAATATGTTTTATTGATAAGGCATCATGGCTCAGCTGATGTCATGGCTGGAGATACACAGAGGATCTAACTAAATTTAGTCTTATATTAAATACATACATTGTGTTTCATATTAAAAATGTGCTCTATACATACCCCTGAGCTACCATGACATTTGCTATCCAGGCTACATGTGAAGTTATTACAAAAGCCTATTACCACTCCAATATCTGCAGCCCGATTTGATCTACGCTCAAAGAAAGCTATTAATAAGCACTGCTTCAATTGGGCACATGGTGTGTGTCACACTTGATTAGGCCCTCATGAGGACAAAAGCAAATACACAGACTCACTTCAATACTGAAATACCCTCTGTCAACGTAGTCCCCCAGGAAAAGGTAGCGTGTGGATGCTGGTGATCCTCCTACTTCAAACAGCTTCATCAGGTCAAAGAACTGTCCATGGATGTCTCCGCACACTGGAACGAGGCAGAGAGAGGAACAAAAGCACATCAGCTATTTTTACTGCTGAGAAACAACAGATGAAAGCCTCCAGAACGTGGTGAGCAGCTTTTTGTACATTTCCATATTTTCCACCAGATGCCAAGAGCTATCCCAGTTAATGTGGGTATATTAGACAACAGAGGATGTCGTGGTAACATGTGCCCTGGAAAAACCTTCAACCATTCTTAATTAGGGAGACATTATAGCTGACAGTTTACAATATAATCCTTAATTAGTTACAATTAGTTTATTAAATAATGTGAGATTTAATTGTATAAAGTGTGCCTTTGTGAGTGGAAAAAGGCATTGTGATGGACCACTGTTGCTTGTCAGCTCTACAGCCCACGCTTACTCCAGGAAATTATGCAAACAAAAGTGCAGAAAAGAATATAAAAACAAAGCGGGTGTGTGCCATATAGGACAAATAGTGTGTGCAGAAGGAGTTTCATCTCAACCCCTTCCAATCAGAAAGATGGGAACATGACAGTAAAACACATTCTGCACCAGGTAATGGGGCCTTGCTTTTCTATGGCAGGCGCACATGTCAGAAGTTGAAATAAATTCAGTTTAGATGTCACAAATGACGCTGCCATCAAGCCTGTTGCTCAAGTGCTATTGCCATCGTCCTCCAGGCACAAATTTGAATTCTTGAGTGAACACAGTTTTATATATTTCTAATATGAAAATGGAGATGAATCACAAAAACTGGCTTCAACCTGCGTTTTCATGCCTTGCTTTTCCACCAGATCCTCTTTCCTCCTGTTTATAACCTTGAGGAGTTTCAACTAGTAAGACTTAATTTGACTCCCTCTCCTTGCCAAATACACTAAAAGTTCATTGGCCGAAACCACTAGAAAGCTCTCAGTAGTATCCATCTTTAAACACGTGCTGTTAAGTTAACTGTAATTACAAATCTGGTTTGTCATAGCAATTACAAACAGATAATCACTATGAACATGATTGCCTCATCCAAAGAGCTGCTGTTAGTCTGTTCCTCCTCTTGGATTTTCGGAATCACACTGGATTCAGAACATGTGCCTCCTCTGTATCATTTTACTTATTCAACCCTGTGTCATATCAATTCCATACAGCTACTAACAGCACAGCAGGCAGCCGTTAATGAAATAGTGTCAGGGGAGTGCTGGGGGTCGAACACATCTCCATCAGAAATCAGCAACCGCAAATCACTCCACCTGGATTGGTTTTCTATCCCCCTATGTGACCCTTTACATTATTATTCCCTGGGGAGACAAGAGGAGCAGAGGCCACCGGATATTTGTTGCTAAGCAGCCATAGACCGACAGGGTGTTGTGAGGTTGTTTGATTTAAATGCCTTTGGTCAATATTGTAACTATTCTAAAGGTCGGTTAAAGGGGTTGGTTACACCTGAAGAGATCTAACCTAAATCCGTTTTCCCTGAATTAAGCAATCATGGTGTTTCTTCCAATTCCCTGATGTCTCTCTTCCATGGTCATTAGTTTATGGGCTAATAGAAGAGTAGACCATCTCTGATGTGAAAAGAGAGGCTGATGCTATTTGCCATTCTGCCAGAAACTGGCCTTTAATAAGCGCCTGACAGAGGCAGTAGTTAAGAACACCACCCAGCGTATGGTGCTTATTAAACAGTGCATTGCAACAATTTGCACCATCCTGTGAAAAAAAAGAAAAAAAAGAAAAAGTAAACAGAGCAGTTCAGGGGACACTAAGCGTTCCCTATGGGTGCAAATAGCCCAATAGATACTGTGTGACTATATTCACCCAGGTGCAAATAGACTCTCTGCAAAGTAAGAATGCTGATCTAGAATAAGTCCTAAAATAAGTTAGTGGGGGCTCAGGGGTCATCCACCAATGACAACCAAAATCCAACGATGAGGCTATCTGAAGCTAGAGCTGAAAAGAAATGCCCAGATGTTGTGCTCTAGTGACTGCAGTTTAGAGTCAAACATAGCTGTTAAAGTTCTGTGATATAATTCATGGGTTGAGATCTCTTCGTATCAGTCCAACGTCTTCAGTCCACACATGTGTACATACACAAGAGCACGCATGCTGATAATTCTGGGTTTGCAGGAATTTTTCTTGGGATATGAGAGCAGAATTTGGAGAGAAACTCCAGCAGATCACGGGATCTGAAATCTCGATATTCAACTTTACTGTTGCGATCTTTCTTGGAGGAGGATACAGCTTAATCCACAGCAGGTTAACACCACTGTCAGAGGATATATACAGCCCTGCGCTGGCATGGATTTAAAAAGCGCTTGAAGACAAGGTTTCTTTATTTAATTAATTTTCAGCACGACAGAGGTGACAGAGGTTGTGGCATCCTGTGCTTTTTCAATCAGGCCATTAATTCTGTAAGCATTGTTAGCCTGCTGGCTTGAATAAGCCTGAATTAGTTGTAACTACTTTTGCAATTCTTTTGAATAGATTGCTATCTAATTTGAGAAGGACACACACTTTATTTTCGCGAAGGAGGTTTGTCGCTTTATGAACTGTATCTAGCAGCAAGAATTACAATAAGAGCCTGTGAAAACGTCTTTCAGAGATACCCAATTAGTGGGAGCTTGAGGACAGCGTTGGAGAGCAATTATCTCAAGTTACGAGCCTCGTGAGACAGCTCTAAGAATCAGCTCTCCTTGACTGTATCGTAAACCTCCGTTTTACCATTTGTCTTTTATTAAACCCACACTGTGTTACGCTTTAAATCCACAGTAGGGGCCGACTTCAAAAGGCAGCCTTTTTATTTCTGTCCGATAAAGATGTGCTTACTCCCTCTTGCAATCAAGCCAAGTCTACTACAAACATGAAGCACTGGCCTATTTTAAATTGGTTTGTACGACTCCTGGATAATAAATTTAATGGAACAAAAATGGCTCAATCAGTGCTCCGATGGAAGTTAAATTCTAGCTACTGCTTTTTAACATCTTTAATTGAATGGCACTGTCATTAACTGGAAGTTGTATGGTGCATATTATTCATTCATCCTGACCATGTAAACATCATGTTATTCAAATACAAATTAGTGTAATTTTATATTATATACTGAATATATGGATATATATGAGACACAATACATGTATATTGTGTCATGA
This sequence comes from Selene dorsalis, assembly GCA_900303245.1. Classification (NCBI taxonomy): domain Eukaryota; kingdom Metazoa; phylum Chordata; class Actinopteri; order Carangiformes; family Carangidae; genus Selene; species Selene dorsalis. The sequence continues at coordinate 81,520 of OMNW01035448.1, read as the reverse complement.
GTTTCATTTTGTTGTTTTGTTTTTTTAAGAATTTTTCTTTCCTTAAAAAAGGTATTTCATATTATGTGTACCATGTGACATCAAGATGGCATAAAAATGTGAACATCATTTTGAAAATGATAAATGACACAGCTCGGTGATTGGAGCCATTTATCTTGCCTTAGCCAGAAGGGTCCGTGAAGCTAAGGCTGGTTATTGCTATGGAAAAGTCCCAATGGCATCCAGTCCTTGCAACAATGGCAGCTTATATCACTGAGGAGGAAAACAGAAACAACTGCACGCTGGCGCTGACCTGATAAAAGACCTCTACCAACATCACCAGTGGCAACAATGAAATGCATCCATTGTCTAGAAACACACGGACAGATGCAACATACAACCACGTCCTCTGTTTAAACAGCATTAACATCACACTGAGCTGTTTGGGCTGATGCAGTCAGACGGGGTGACCACCAAGAGAGAATTATCATTAAAATGACTGTGCCTTACACTGAAATGAAGGGGCTGAATTAACAACACAACAGTGAGCTTTTTTGAAACTGTCTTCACAGGGAAACAAAATGTTCATGTTTTCAGAAGTCAGCGCTGCAGGTGGGAGTCCAGGGAAGAAGTAAAAGGCTGCAATTTCACCTGAAGCACACGTCAAACACACTGTGTGTGGGAGGACTGCACCTCCAGCCGACCTTTTGGAAAGCTGTCACTTTCTGGTGGAGAAAACAGCAAGGGGACGCGCCACGGTGAGAGTTCAATCACTGGCCAAAAAGCCCCGATGCGATGATCGCTGCGAATCGTATAGTCACTTCATTGGTGGAAGCGCTGACGACGCCGGTCGATGCAAATCAAACAGAAATGCTACGATGTTACACTCCTCCAGCTCAGAGCTCTGCTTTATCACAGCAAACACAATCTGCTCCAGTACACCTACAGACGTGCTTCGCCTCCCTCCCTCTTGTCACACAACACACAGAACAGGGTGAGAATCAGAGCCCACATAAGAAGAGCAGGTGGGAGTACATTATCTGGAGTGAGAAACAATTCGTTCTGGCCATCTCCTGCTTGTGTGCTAAAGTGATCTCCCCGAGTAGCAGCATATCAGCGGGCAACAGCTATTGAGTGGGTGGTGGGCATTACACAACCTGGCTTCAGAACCTACACAGGCCACTCCAAAGGCAGGGCTCATTGAGCGAGAGAAATCCACGCTGAGGCAGACTGTGCCAGATCATGTTTTGATTGAGACTAGATGATAACAATACCCCAGGTTTTATGATGGCACTCTCTGAGAGCCAACATCCTGGAGGTGGAGGTGGAGCTTGCAGTCTGCTGTGAACATCAATCTGTGTGCAAATGTTAAAGAAGCTGCCCTCAACACAAAATGGTATGTCTGATTTAAAGGTAGAATTAGAGTTTAGTGGCTTAGACAGCTGCTGCAAACCCTTTAAAAGTCTGATTTTTGCACCAGATACATGTTGATATGCTGATACTTTTTTACTAAAATTGAAAAAATATGCATAAACTGCTTCATCGTGGCTCTACAATCTGAAAACATCTGGTAAATAAGGCATGTGTTCAGGAGAGTTGTGCAATGTCCCTCAGTATTGGTGGACGAGCACCTCGCTGTTGTCAGAGAGAGAGAATTCCCTAATTACACAGCACACACTTCTAAAAAAGGACCATTTATAAATGTTTTGTTGAAGAGTTGCATCTGGCATTTCTCTAGTATAATGTTATTAATTTACCAGGGAATATACAGACATCTACTGGAATCTGCAATAAGTTAGAATCGATACGGCCGATTTCTCAGTCTCAGTTTAATCATTCTCAATGCTGTGCTCTATCTGGAGCTTGGCACGTGAAATATTGAAATGCTTTAATCTGCCATGTGGACCATTCCAGTATTTATTTATTTCCACCGTTATTATGACTTTAATTATTACCATTATTAATAGCTTCTTCTCTTTTACTGGTAATAGCCTACATGTGCATATGTATGCTCCCTGCCTGTTCTTCCTTGCACCAAAAATCAAATTTCCCCTTGTGGATTAATAAAGTTGTGCTGACTGTGCGAATGATTGATGACTATACAATTATGTATCTTATTGTAAGAGCGTTACATTAAGAGCCTTTTGGAAAGATTTAAAGCAATTCTGCAGAGAAAGCACCTCATCATCAAAGCCTTACTATGACCTTTTTAAAGTTGTAGAACAGAAATTCCACAACCAAGGTCTCCATATTTCCTCAATATGTATACATGACAATTTCAGGAAAGATAACAAATATTATGAAATACAAACTATGAACGCATTTCGGCTGTCTTTTATATATCAGATGCTAGTGTGCAGTTATCTCAACACTGCATGAAAATATATCATGTTAGTTGTGTTTTAATATGTTAAAACTCCAGCAGGGTCGGGCACCTGCAATACAAAAAGTGCATTGAGCTCGTTGTTGCCTGGTGATGTGGCTGTAGAAGCTCTGCTGATGGGTGACTTGTGCGAAGGCCATGGGAGCAGCTTGTACTCAGTGGCCTAGGCCAGCTCCGTTCGTCATACACACCCCTCCCTCCATGAAAAACCCCACCTGCCATCTGGCCCAACTAGGAAATGACTATGTGAGTGTGAGCAGCACAGAGAGGGGGAGAGATAGCTGACATGTCACGGTGCTTTGCATCTATGATAAATATTTACATACTAATTTGCTGACCATGTGTCATGCTGGAATGGAAGGTGTGCTAACAGAGAGAGAAAGAAACAGTCCCTGAGCATGACACAGAAAGATAAAACATGGCAGACGGAGGGAAGAGGAGCACCGAGAGAAACAAAGAAATGTTTATAAGGAACGGTGTGTGAGTTTGGGAGCGTGCTCAAGAGGGAGACACAGCAGGATCACGAGCACGCGCAACAGAGAAACCCTTGTTGAGAAGGACTCCGGAGTGGGAGAGGGGTTGAGACAGGGGTGTCGCGCGGGAGGGAAAGAAGCGCTTCATTGCCAGGCTCGTGTACACAAGTGCACACACGCAAACACAATGGCACCTCCTCAGGATCCTCCACTTGCACAGAGGCTGAAGAGGCATGTTCACTTGCGTCTTGCAAACTGACTGAAACTCTGACCGAGGCGGAAGGTCAAAGTCAGTGCATGTTTACACACAAGAAACAAAACTGATCAGATTAAAGCAGGAAATCGAGCAATGTTTTTACATGTCCTGCGACAGTCTCCAGCGCATTTTATTCGTCAATTATCTGATCTTTCCCACACCAAATGCCACATTTCTGAACCACGATGGTCAGATTTGAATCTTTTCAAGTTAATATCTGAAAATTAAACGCTGTCACTTTAAGAGAGGTTTTTTTTTTTTCTTTTTGGTTGGAGTACAGACACAGGGAGGACAAGTTTTGAAAGATCACAGCTTGTCCTTCTGTGCATATGTGTTTGATTTTTACAAATAGCCCACTGTCTCACTATGGAAATGAACTTATTTAGTGGTTTTGGGTTTAAACTGGAGAATCAATACAATTTTGCAGAGTTTCAGTCTGAATTAGGATTTAATTCGTTTGAATACACTGGTGCTCAGCACAGTTTTCCTTTCATCTCTCTATTTTGAGTAGACAGCAATACTGCGTCACGTACATGAATCACCCAGAAGCCTTTAAGGAAGCTGGTTATGTCTGTACATGGCTAAATAAACAGAAATTCAACTGTTTATTAGGGTTTCTTGTAATCCTTTGCGTATGTGCCTGCAAACTCAGAGGCAGAAGCATCGGGCTTGTGATTGCATCTTTTGTTAAGACTCACTCTCCTCAGCAGCTCGATAGGATATTGTCTCATCATAATGGACTCAGTAAAGGTTGCAGATACGCACTTTTGTTTAAAAATGGGCCGTGCATTCATGAATTTAAGCAAGAGCGATGCCTGCCAAATATGCGAATGAACCTCTCTGTCCGACTATATTTTGGGAATGGTCTTGTATTGGGAAAAGATGAGGTTGCCATAGATGCTTTGAGTGGTCCTCTGCCTCTGATTACAACAACATCAAAGAAGCCTCATCAGAAAGTCTAATGGAGGAACAGGGTACTTGACCAGGAAGAAAGACAACAATAGATAGACTAGATCTGTGCATATGTATCAGCTAGCCTCCTACTCCAGTATGTTCCTTCCCAGAGCTGAATGAGCTGAACTTAAGCTGCAGGGCACTGCTGAGATAAAATAACTAAAATAAAACTACTACCTAGTTAGTCTCTACAAATAAATGATGAGTGTGTCATAGCTCTGATATGAAGAGGGAAATGCATCTCATTTACCAATTTTCAAGGTGATTGTGAATTCACCTCTCAGCATTACAACAATATTCAAATATCCTGCTTTGGCAAGTAAGAGAGTGCAACTAAGCTTGTTAGATTTGCCAAATTGGATGAACTGATTGTGTGTATCTTAAAATAAAATACACACTGCTATGGCTAGCTACATGGCCCACGTGTGGCCTGAAGGCACAATGACTCACTCGATTAAGAAAATTAAGTTTCAGTAGTGCTGTAAGCATGCAGTCCACTCTGAGGAGAGCACACCGCGTGTTTCTATTGTAACACATCTGGAAACTGTCTTCATATCCTGATCCATAAAACCTACAGAAAGGGTTCATACAAGGTCTTGTATATTGTCTTTACAAGGGCACAGTAAGAGACAAGATAGGACATTTGTGGTCTGGGACGCTAAAGTAATACACCCCAAAATGATACAAGAGCACAGATGCAAAGCAGCAATCGATACACATGTTTGAGTGCAAATAAAATAATCAATAATCATGATGGTGCATGGCGGGTGTGACCATACACTTATGTGACAGCTCTTGGGAAAACAGCTGTTTGTTGGTGGTTACTTCCAGCTACATGTGACCAAACACAATGTGCCACATTTGACCCCTGACCTGTCACAGGAGCCTCGATGTCCAGCAGGTTCTTCTCTGCACGTAGGATGGCAGCACCCTCTCCTATGAGCCTCAGAGCCACCGCTTCCTCCACGCGGCCCTCCTTGGTTAGGTGAGCTTTCAGCACGTCCACTTTGGGCTTCCCGTCGCTGTCAAACACCTCTTTAGCCGTCAGCCGGTGACTGGGGGGGAACGGGACAGCTGCAAGGTTTAAAAAAAGAAAAGAAGAGAAAAAAGACGATTTATCATGGGTGATTTACTCTCATATATATATATTTACAGTGCTTTAATATACTTCTCATTGGCAGAGGGCTTATGGGAATACACAGTTAATTCCACATCACTGAGCAAACGCATTTAAGCTGTTTGATTACCAGGTACTTTGTACCTTCCAGGGGATCGACTCCCAGCAGGAGAGGGAGTTAGTGTTCACTCCCATGCTTCCCGCCCTCCCTCTGAGACAATTTACCAGATTCCTGCTATGATCTGTGAGTCACTCAATTTTCAATATTTATAACAGAGCCACACAGTTTCTAGGTTGCTTGGCAAAATTCATAGCAAAAGAGATTACACTTTGAAAATGAAGAGAGTATCTGAGATATCGGTTGTTTTATTAACATAAAAAGCCTTTCATATGAGGACAAAGTCTAAATAACATGAGTATATTATCTTGCAGGGTTTAATGTGTAACCATTTCTATATTTAAACATGCTCTCTTTTATGTGCATGATTAGAAGAAGCCATAGACATAATCTTGAGACTGACTTCATTTTTCTTTGTTTGTAGGTCACAGTTATTTAAAAGAGTAACATTGTGATTATTTCCAGGCATCACGGAAATTATAGTAACAAAAGCCACAACACATCTCTGTGAGGGTCGATTTGCAAAACTTAATGGTTTATAACAGATTTTCACAGCATTTCCACATGCTCAAATCATTTGGACACAAGTGATGCATTCAAAAGCCTGCGTCCTGTTTGCTCGCATTTTAATTCAAAACAGTAAACTTTCCAATCAAGCATAACAATAAGATGTTGAGTCTTTAGACGTATGATTAAAAGGCATCTTCTTGTGAGCAAAGAGCAAAAACGCCACAGTGTAGGCCCAACTCTTCAAAATGGACCTCACGTTACCATCGTTTACTGTAGCAGTTGACGTCATGAACATAAAAGGAACTTTATGTTTTTGAATTCATTAATGGTATTTTTAATGGTCTTCACCTTAGCAAAAGTCGAGCGTGTTAATATTTAGTTTTTACAGCTCCCCCGTGAGCGTATCACTTACTGACAGAAAAGGTAAAGAAAGGTCAGAACTGAAGACCACTTCCTGAGGACCTCTCCATTCAACAGCTTCACGGACTTTACAGAATAAGACACGCTCTTAATTAACGTCCACTTGCAGATTTTGCACACAACAGGCGTGTGAGACTAACGTACTAAGCCAGCAGCAAACAGTGTTGAGTTAAGGTGTGCGTGTCTTCGTGTCTATGTGTGTGCGTTCACATCCATCTTCCCCAAAGGTGACATCAGTGGTAATTAGACCTGCGCTTTATCTGTGTCACTCTGTGCTTAGTGACAGACGATATTTGGGATCTCAACTGCAGTAGTTAAAGCTTTCTAACAGGTGTACAATGAAACTGCAGATTTACTCTCAGACATGTAGCCTGGATATGGTCAATGTTACTGACTTTAATTATCAATTAAGCAATAAACCACCAAGTTCAAAGAGGCCAGCAATAAAAGCAGTACTAACTTATGCATTACTCTACATTTGTACTAAAAAGCAATGCTCAGTCCACTGAAAATCTCTGAGATAAAACAAAGCCTGAGTATTTGTGATATCTGAAAGTCAACATTATGATGCTGGCAAGCTATATGGAAACTAGCTACTAACCATTCTACCTTGCTGTTAATTATTTGCTCCTTACCTGCTGTTTTAATGCTCTGTGTGGCATGACACAAGTATTATGCTGTCAGTATAATGTAGTCATATTATGGCTCTTCAAATGAGAATACCTCTGTACCTGTATCTGTAGACTTAAGGCCATAACGTTAAAACACCAACACAACTAATTTATTTCTGAGGAAAAGAAACAGTTAATGTGCTGAAAGCATTTCCTGAAACAATAAAAAGCCAGCGTCTTCATTCGGGTATCTGGGGCATTCAGAAATCCCTATCTGAGATAGAATTACCCAAGGCCCCAGGTTGGCCTCCTCTGAGCACCTGCTGTGCAACTCTAGCCTAAGGCCAGGGCCTTGGGGCCTGGGCGATGTATGACACATACAGTGTGAACACTCATGTGAAGTATGTTTGGAGACATTTTCCACCTGAACAGAGAGTCTGTGCTTATAACATGACAGCTGAGTCAAGAGCAGGGTCTGCCACAGGACTGTGTCCCAAATACTCCAGATGGTTAAAGAGCACCTCAACATAACCACTGAATTTCCGAGCTGTGGATCTTTACTGGCTGTCATATCTGTCAGATAAGGTGAGAGGATAATGTTCTTCCTTTATTTTCTTGAGGCCACACTGTTAGTCAATGAAGCAACAACAGACAAACTCAAGACTACCAGTCACAGCTATGTGCTTTCAATCAAACTTCATGAGGCTAAACCACGTTATTTACTTTCTTTACAAAAATATGTTCTGTTTGTGTGGACGGACAGCTGGCAGCAGGCCCAACCCATGGATGATAAATGATGAGGCTGAAACCACTGAGTTTCATGAGGGACATGCAAGGGAAAATTCCATATCTAATGTTTTAATGGACTTTTGATGCTGCTTCTGCTGTCGGACTCTTCCTGAAACATGACCTCTTATTATTCAGAGATTATGGGACACAATGTAAACCTTTCAGATGAATTTATAATGATTGTGCAGATCGGTTGTTCCCACCTTGGTATTTTCAGGGGTAACTATGAACCAACTCAAGCCAAATCTGCTCCCACTAAAGTGACAAAACATAACACATCCTTCAATTCAAACACAAAAGAATAACATTATTCTTTAGTAGAAATAACCTGCCTGGAAGCTGTGGTTGTTGGCACTCTGGCAACCTCTCAACACATCATCTTTCCATTTCCTCCAGCCATGACAATGGAAACACTGTGAACTTTCCCCTTGTGGAATTTCTAATAGCCCCCTAATTAACAAGAGTAACACCCATCTCTGCCAAAACATTACATGGCACATTGTAATGGTAGGTTCTACACTCTAAAGAAGAAGGCGTTACTCAAAAATGAAGGCCAGAGCTGAGGGGGAAAGTACAAGGAGGAAAAACCGTCTTACTTAGCTCGTGTTCAATAATTTGAACAAGGAAAGAAATGGCGGTGTAATGGTGGAGTAAATAATGGGTCACATGATCCTGCTCGGTTACTGCATTAATTAGCCATTCAAATATAAGAGAGTGAGAGTCAAAGCCTGACAATCTCAGCCCTTTTCCTCCCAAACAACAATATCAGAGCATTCCCATACAGCCACTGTTGGTCGTTACAAATAACCCCATGCATCTATCCATCCTTTCATGCTGAGCTTATAGGGCTGCGGGAGCAGAGACTGACCCCAGGCAATCTGCCTACAACTTGAGTATGACTCAAAAATGGCCTCCATTAGCCAGTCACTTTTGCCTTCATTAATTT
>OMNW01035448.1:57301-72944 GCA_900303245.1 Selene dorsalis | reverse complement strand
GTAACCGGGAAATTGCACAGCAGCCTTGAATTCAGCATGAGAGAGGACTGACAAGGGAATCAGAGAGGGTCGGAGAGGATGAAAAAAAAACTTGGAGTCTGATTTAACTTTGTAATTTGTCTCAGATTAGCATTGTAATTTCCAGGCTACAAATTAAAGCCATCCATTAGCCATTAGGTTTAAAGACTAATAGACCGCTAAACCTCTGGATGTCTGGAGGACATGTGAAATCCGCTTTAAGGTTTATTTATACTATCCTGTGTTGGTCAGTGAGGTTTACAGCAACATGTAATGATTTTCTTCGAAAGTGGATTAACACAGACTTAAATCTTGAACTCACAAAGCTTTTAGTGCATCAACCATAGCAGCCACCTTACCTCATGCAGCAATCGTGAATGGAATAATTTCGCTTGATTATGAGAGACATCAAGGTGCAGTGCATCTGAAGCTGCAGAGAGGCAGCGGGGGGAAAAAACGGGCAGCTTGAAATGTTCAGGTTGGTGTAGCTCAGAGCTAATGCGATCTCTCTGAGGAATGAGACAGCGGGAGGTGTGCAGTCATATGGTGCTGGACAGATCAGCTTAATTGGAGAAAGTGAGACAGACTGTTGCGGAGCTCACCGAGCAGCCCCTGGCTTCATTTAGTAAAGAACACAGAGTGCAACCGTGAGTCTGGCCTCAACTGGCAGTTCAGATGTCTACGATTCCTGTACATCACTTTCCCTGCTGGCCTCGTCAGCTGTCTGCAAACCGTGTGCTCACCCTGATGCAGAAAACAGAGCGCAGATCAGCGCAGTCACTGTGAGTCATACACTTACTATAGAGCAGACCTACAAATTTCAAGACATGCTCTCTCGCTGTGTGTAATCGGAAATTCTTTTCGTGGCAATAACAGTTCTACACAATATGGTTGAATGGCACCTGAACAGCATTACTACTGGAAGCCATGCTGCCATTTTCTTTTCATCAGCTGCACAGTAATTGCAAACACTGACTCTGGTTGTCAAGAAGAGTGAGCGATCTGCTATCAAGCGCCTCTGTTTAAAAAATATTAAGCTGGCATTGTCCGAGCTGGGTTGGGATTGTGGCCAGTGAGTGGGCAATGGCAAAACAAATTAATTTCTTTAGAACCATACAGATAGAGCAGACTGCCTGGCAAGGAAAGCAACAACCTCAGATAAATTCTTCAAATTTGAAGGCCAGAAACCCAAGTCTTGCAATGCACAGCATCTTTCCATCAGATGCCGAATTGACCATTGCGAGAAACTGCTGACAGTGCATGATGCAGCGGGGAGCCCTCATGGAGCGTGGGCAAGACTCTGGTTGTCAGTGCCCATGTCAAACCCTCCGCCCTCTTCCACCAGACAAGCCACCGCTCCAGCAACTTTCCTCCCTCAAGACTCAGCATGACCAGTGGAAATCTCAGCATGACCAACAGGGAGCTGAGGCAGAACAAAGAATCCAGAACTATGTGCGAGTGCAACAAAGGTCAGTTCATACAAAGCATAGAATACCAGCAGTAATCGGACTGCGTGGTCAGATGTTGTTATGCAAAGGCAGAGCAGTTTCTGATCAGAAGACCGACGCCGATCTACAACTTTGCTTCCTCACTCGCATAAAACAGCAGTCACTTACCCCCCCCCCCTCCGATGCTTTCAGCTTTTCAAATGTCGGTACGCGCTCTCCGGGGAAAGGCAAGCACTGCAGTGAGCTAGATCTCAGTTTAATGAATCAAGAAGAAACTCACTATCTGATAAAACAGTGCCCTGTAAGATAGTACAACCAAGCTGGAGCGGTGTGCAGCAGTATTTGTTTGTAATAAACAACACGCAGAGAGAGGAAAAAGAAGAAACAGACCCACTAGCACATGATGCATGATATCGTTGCACTGCATGCATAAAATGTGATATAAACTGCTATTGACAGTGCAGAAATGAAAAGAAATATTCAATCACACTCAGACTTTTTCCCTGTTGGAAGCCTTTTAGAGATGGAGCAGCCGCTGCGTGTGGTGTATGCTCAGAGGACGGCTGCCAAGTGTTGAATAGGGCACCAAGAGCGCGCAACTCACTCTCCAGCGATAGCCGGTTAATTAAATAACATAATGACATTGAATTAGTGTGGAATACATTTATGCGTCCGGGATGAGCAGAACGTATGAGCGACTGTAGGCGGTGGGAAACAAAGAACATACTGTGCATCACAAAGCACCTGAACTTCAAATGTCATCTGGCAGCAGCTTCATTGCTTCATTAATACACTACTACAGAGTCCATTCAGAAGCTGATTACCTGACATGCATAATGCAAGAGATTGAGATCATATGGCTACCTTTGCTGACAATAGAGAAGTGCAGCAGCTGAACCATATAACGCATCATATCAGGAGGTGATAAATTATTTGCAATACAGTCGAGCTCACACAATCTACACCGGCGTCTTCATGTCAGGTTTGAAACTGGCATCTCATTTCTGTACTACTCCATCTTCAGCAAAACCTATAGAGCACTGTCAATCAATAATTCAGTCGGCGCTGCACTGCTCCTAACCTACAATTAAAACAATATAAAATCCATTTGAAGAACGATGCCCACAGTCCACAGTACAAATGGAGTGAACCGTTTTAATTTGGAGATGATTCTTATGCAAAGAAATAATATAACAGTAAGAAACAGCGGGTTAATCTCACAAACATCCAACTTTTTAATAAAAGAGTACACCTTTAAGACGTGTCAAAAAAGAAATATTGTTTAAAGAGGTTGATGAGGGATACTTGATCAGTTGGGCCTTTAAAAAAATGAACTTGAACTCCTTTGTACCCATTTCTAGAACATGCAGATTTTCTTTTCGCAACAAAGATCAGGTCTTTGCAACACCAAATATTTCACTGTAACTTTGAGATTGTCAGATAATACGACAAAAGCAAATATCAACAGGCTGGACTGTCAGTGGGATTTGCAACACGACCACGTAGGAGTAACCACTCGGGTTTTCCGATATTATGTCATATGAAGATGCATTAAAATGGAAGTCAACCTACAGAACATAAGAGGGTCACCATCTGGCAGCTGTGGACAGGGTAGACATTCAACAGGCCTGCAGGCTTTAAGGGCCAACAGTGAAAAGGTCATTTCAAAATTGGCATGAACCTCTTTACCATGCATTAGTGGGGATAGAAGAAGCCGGCCCCTGAACGAAATGCTTAGCAGAGCGTAGCTTTGAAGCTCAGTGCTTTTGAGTCTGCCAATTATACTTGTGCGCAGTGTGGGAATGGAGTGGGCACCTCTGTGGTTGAGGTAGGAAGGAGAGCAGAGCCAACAACACTCACCTTCTCAGTGACACACAGACTGAGAGACAAAGAGAAGAGGTGGAAAAAAAGAAGAGAAAGAGCCTTGGCTCAATCAGAGGGAATAAAATGCAAACAGGGACTGAACAGAACTGTCAATACAGCCTCTAGGGGGGAAACGGTGGGGTGGGGGGCTGTATCAAAGACAGATATTCTGCTACCAAGACATGTAGTCCTACAGAGCCCAGCAGGTCTGAAAGGTAACACATCTAATCATGTGTGCACACAAATTATCAATCACTCCCTTGGATAACATGTACTCCTGCAAGACTTAATTTGCTGCTTGTATTTAATAATTCATGCCCTAAAATTACTAAATTGTGCTTTCCAATTACTCAGTTAATTCCCTGAATGAGTAGCAAGACAGTTCAATATATTTTAGCAGCAGTTACATCTTGTTGTGGTAAGTCAAAACGGGAAAAAAGCACCCAGACTGTATTTATATGAACTGTCAATGCCCTCAAACTACTTCAGTGATATTACTACATTAGTAATGCTGTGGTTAAATCAATCAGTCTCTGTGTCTGTGTTTTCTCAACACTGCTTACACTGTACAATAAGGTGTACAGGAGGCAGTGGCAGCTTGCTCGGTCAGCTCTGGCAACATGGAGAGCAAATGGTGCTGTGCTGAAGTCGTCAGAAAAACAAATCTGAAAAGAGCATTCTCTTATTTTATTTTGGAGAATTCAGGTTTGGCACTGATATCGCTGACCTACAATGTATTTTGCTCAAGAACACATTGTTTTTTGCTCTGCAGACTCATGTTAACCAGTTGTAAATTTGTAGCTACTCAGGTTTTTTCCCTGACCCTCTGTGCACTCCAAACAAACAAGACTGAAAAACAAAGGAATTCTAATATTTCAGATCTTTTCAAAAAGCATTACTTTTAACTGCTATATAATCACACATAACAATATGAAACTGTAGCCTATTGCATGTACAAATTGCAAGCTTTGAACACGTTGGCATTACTTTCGTCTATGGCCTGCCCCGCAGTGAATCAATTAATTGTGGCTCTAATAACCATAACTTTGATTTAATGCTACGGGTGGACTATTACTGTACTTAAAAGAGTTGCTGACCATCATCATCTGCTGCAGAAATATTCTTTTACATTGCATCAACAAAAAGGAGAGATATTAGATTAAAGTGAGTAAAAGGGGTTGCCAGGGAAACTGTGCTGTGGAGTCTCAGTCTAAATCTCTCATCCATCAAAATATTGGCTTAAAAATCAGTCGCCGGCAGCATGTCACATTCTGCACCAAGGAGAGGCCCTATATCATGTATGTTCCAGTGTCACATGCCTAAACACTAATGCATTAGCAGAATGTGGGGAAACACAAAAAACAGCAGCGTGATGGTGCATCTGACAGCTGTTCAATGCAGTAACACGTACGGCTGTCTGCACACGGGATCCCATCACTGACAGTTATCTGGGGATCCTGATTATTAAGATAGACAGGTCATACACTAAACATGGCAACAATACACCCAAGACCTGGATTCATCCTGCCATAGCTGTCAGGGTTATCAAAGTCCATCAAGCTCTGACAGAAAATGGCCCATAGCAGTGTTTGAGAGACCTCAGCGACAGCAATGTGAGACTGAGTGACAAGTAAACGCTAATCCTGCTGTTGGCTCAACAGATTTTTGATGAGAATCGTAGAGAGAGTTGGCAGCATCAGATGATCAAAATGCACCACTGCGCAGACACCACTCCAACGCCTTGATTAATTAGTATAAGGTTAGGGCTGAAGCGTAGGTGGCTGTCGTGGGAGAGCGGATGGATGAATGTATGTATGCATGTGAGGATGGCTGGATGGGAGTGGGCGGCGGATGATGTGGTTGGGAGCAGTTTCTAGGGGAGGTCCCTGCGCTGGTTCTCTGGTGATGGTGGTTGGGTTGTGGTGAGACATCGATGTAGCAGCCGATCAATGACACAGAGAGAGGCCGCCAGGGACCTGGAACATGGCTGGCAAATGACTACAGGGATTTTGAGTTGGGGTGGGGGAGGTGCATGAGTCAGGGGCAGTCAATGAAATAAAAATGCAGCGGAATGAAAAAAACAAACAAAAAACAGCTGTCAATCCATCAAGAACTGGCTCACAGTGCGCTAATAGGATGTCCCTGCAGATTTACCCAGCTACAGGAAATCATAGACCATAAGACACACAGCAATAAGACCCTACTGCCTAAAAACACTGTTACAGTAAAAGTAAATATACAGAGGGTCTGCGTTGTAGCACCACACATTACAAATCTACCCAACCAAACATCATCGGATGGAACTGAAAATAGAAATGAAGCAATCTTACAATCCAGATACATTTCAGTGTCTATTCCGACCTCACTGAGCAGATGTGTCGTCGGCCATGATTTGACTGATCAATACAGAATACACTTCCTTTATCAATCTCATTATAAAATCCAGTGTTTCATCTATAAAAACACATTTACTCTGTCACGTCAAACCGCTGACTCAGTTTTTAGTGCCACAACCATCTCCTGGCTTCATGTTACCTTATATAATAGATCTAGATTTTAGATCTGGCTAAAAGCAGGCACTGGTGTCAACTGGAAATGAGCTGCTGACGTCACTGTTGGGAGAGAAACTGTTGACTTTTTGCTGTTCTAATCATTTCTGGAAAGGTCTATACAGATTACAAAGAAAAGACAAACCCCTGGAAGACAAACTAACACACTATAAATCGAAATGATTGCAAATAGGATGTGATTGATCATTGCTTTATAGAACAAAAGTGCAAGGAAACAAAAGCTGCAAGTGTGACTTTGACTTCCAGGGCTGCTATGACGTCTGCTCCTTGGCTCAAGATGTTTTTCCAATGAAACACCTGAACTTAGGGTTTGTATACTCCATGCTCTTTTTAAGTACAGCTAAAGAGATGACAGACAAGTCAGAGGAACCTGAAGTGCAATATAACGGTAAACTCAAGGTGCCACTGCCAACGCTCAGACAAGTCAGTCCCAGCTACACAGAAGCTATGATGAACGGCTGGACTGAGCATAGTTAAAGTGAATAATTACAGGCCATTAGAGTTTTGGGCAGCAGTGTGTAGAAGGTGTTAAGGGCTAACGGGGCGGCACAAAAAAAACATCTTGGCCTCAATGTAAAACACCTCACAGATTTCCAGGTTTGCGGGGACGTTAACACTCTCTGGTATTTCCTCTGAAAGCCACTCTGACAGGCCCTGAAGAAGACATTCCCTGCTAGCTTTGCTGTGCTGTGCCCCCCCCCCCTCCTCCTTCTCCACAATGCCGTGACACAGGATTAGCTTTCATTAGAAAAGGCGCTGTAATCAGCTTTAGAGCATAGCAGAGACGGAACAATAGAGGAGGCTGAAAGGATCTGGAAGACAGGGTGCTACGGGTGCATGCTCAGCTGTGGGCAAGCTACTCCCACAGATGGAACCTGTGGCACATCACATCCAGACAGTTTCTGAGCCGCACTTACCTGCTTGTCTCCTGTGTTAGGTACTACACTTTTAAGATTGCTATCAGGACAAATCCAGCAGAAATACAACATTGTATTCTCTTCAGGCTTCCTTTCCAACAAACACGGTGTTTCCAAGCGAGCCTATGCAAAGCACAGCAGTGCCAGGCCACAAGTGCGTAAGTGCAGAGCATATATGTTCAAGGTTGACCGGCTGTCGGCTTTATTCTATGTGCCGTCATCAAATGCAACATGACGTGACGTTAAATATTTAACTGGTTTGGCAGGGCGCTGAGGAGAAATTGGTGGGTGTGTTTGGGTTCCAATCTGGGCAGAAACCTGGCCCTGCACGTGCACAGGACCACCTTTGTGCAAGTCTTCCACCGCTCTCCATCATGCTGTCAACTGGCTTGCATCGGGAGGGACCGACAACACAGGTCTATGGAGAACATATGTCCCCACTAACCCTGGAGAGCTCCGCCAGCCCCCGGGCAGCCACTTTACAAAGCGTTCTTGTTGGTGGCTCGCTCTGTAAGTGCGCAGCGACATGCAGATGGGCGGCTGGACATGATACAGGTCCGCTGTGTGCAGTTCAGCTCCGGGTGCAGTCGTCACAAAACCAGAGGCTTGACTTCAGAAGCTTTACTGCTAATTTGAACACGCGAAATCCAATACTATAATGATACTGTGACAGACAAGTAAAAATATAACGCAGCGTACTTCAGCGATTAAAATGGACAGCTTTATAGCAACATTTGTAGCAGTGCTCTTACTCTACAACCATACTGGTTGCCCCCACAATGTCAGGTCTGTAAGCAAATCAGTTCTAAATTCTGCACCAGAGATGTTGCTAAATGTCAAGAGACACACACTGCTTTTTTCTTTTTGATTTCAAGTATTTCAATGTATACACATAAACCCTCCAGAGAGAACAATTCAGCTCACAGGAGGCATTTGTACAAGTCCACATATGAAACCTAGTATATTATGTTATTATAGTTGATTAGGGAAATCCCACAGTCTAATTGGATACAATATTATCCAGTATGTTACAATATAGTATGTAAATCAATAGAAAAATGTTGTTACGATCCAGAAACTCGGACTGACTTCAGTGTTTTCTGTACTCATTCACAGCTTGCCTCTGAGATAATATGCCTCAACAGGCGTGATCGCACCTCCCAAGGAGGGCTCGTTGGCAGCTGAGATGTTGGCATTTCTAGAATGCAATTACTAGATGCATACAGAGGGGACGAGGCCGGTCTGTATTTGCACCCACACTTGGTAAACGGAGCACACCAGACCCGAGGCTGACCCAAATCAAGCACCGCCTGAACTGTAGATAACATACTTCGTCATTAATTAACATCCCCATCCCCTCCTCATACTCCTCTGAAGTGAGAAGGTTACTTGCGCGACTCGAGCGTGAATACCACACGGCCAGTATCGCAATCATCTGTGGACTGGGGTAAACCCTCCCAACCTTACAAGAATAGCATCATCACATATGTGAAATGACATTCCTCCATGCCGTGTCAAAAGGACAACGCAGGGTCAGAAATGGCAAGCAGAATTTAATATGTGTTCCACATAAATACACGGAGCTAAAATAGCTCTCCCCAAAAAGTACCAATGGATTCTGATTGAAGTACAACAAGACAGATCTAATATTGTAACAAGCATCTTTCTGGTATCAAGTGTTTGTGTCCGAGAGATCCATGGTTGAGTTTTCATTTCTGGCAGAGGGACTGTGATTTTTCAGAGGACAGGTGGTGAGGCAATGGGACGGCGCAGCCAGACACCTCCTCCTCCCTCTTGCCAAGACAACAAGGCCCCTAAGAGTCCCCTTCCTCTGCCATCGCTTCCTTTTCCCCCTTGCCCACGCCCACCTCTCAGGCCCATCTTTGTATCTAGGCCACGACTGTGCGGGTGTGGTGGGTTCTCCTGCCAGCAGGGGTACCTGACTGCCAAGAAACAAAAGCAAAAAAAAAATAAAAAATGGCATGAGCTAGAAAAGGAGGGAGGGCAAGAAAAGAATTACTTCTCTATAGACCAAAGGAATTCTGAGTCAGCAAGGGATATAACTACACACACACACACGCAAGCACGCACACACACACCTTGTCTCGCCATTCCCAGTCCCCCCGAAGGAGCTCTATATATCAGGAGAAGCTGTGACGGAGCCCCTGAAGTAGCTGCTATTATGCAACCCTTCTGGGCTAAAAGTGACTGTAAAGTAAATCACCCTTCTCTGCTGCCAGCCTGACCTCCATATTGCAGAGAAAGCACTTTCAAAATTCAGTAGCAGAGTATTATGCTGAAGGCACCATCTGTGCAGGCTTTACTAGCCGCCGTAAGATTAAAAGCAGTTAAAGCATCACAATTCAAAAGCCATCTCCGCAGTCAGTGACCAGTCAAAGGGGCGGCCTGGGGCTACAGCCACACTGACATGTTTCTGCTTTAAAACGCATCACTCTTGCTACGTTTACGACTGGTGTGTCCACGCTGCAAAGTTTTGGAGCTAAATTTCAGGGTGGCACTCACAAGGTGACGCTTTTCAGGAAGAAAAGACACAGAATTGCCATGTGATCTGCGTTAGTGTGGATGTAGATTATTTGTAACACAGAGCTAAAATGCTCTAAAGTTAGAAGTAGTTAGAGTTGTGGCTGCAACCTAAGCGTGGGCCTTTAGACTATTGTAGGTGCTGCTGGGTAGCGTGGGTCAAGCTGTAGCAGGCTGCCTAGGTCATGCCCCTGATCTCCATGTGCCAAACAGGCCGGCTCCAGGGGTCATGTGTCCTTGAGGATCAGGTCATTGAGTAAAGTCGGGGAGTGAGAGAGGGAAGCTTGACAGCTTGACTGCCTGAAGGGAGTGTCGATGCTTCTCCTGCACTTCCTCAGCTGTATATTTTCACATTTTTAAACCAGATACAGCGGGTCAGCTTTTTTCCACATTTTCTACTTTGGGAATCTTTCAAAGACATTTCCACTTGGTAAACTCGCCCGCAGAGCATTCCTGCAATGTAAAGCTTCAATAATTACAAAGCTCATATACACAACACCGAGAAAAGTTTCAAAAGGAACCATTTCCCTGTCTGAAGGCAAACAAAGACACACAAATATCAAACACTGCCTTATACCCTGGCAGTGGTTACAAAGAGTATTAAGGTTGGCTGTCAAATACGCACTGTATTTACTTACAACAGCAGTGCTGCATGGCCTAATACTGTGGAACTGCATAGCTCTGCAGTGTATACACCATCTGTTATGTTGAAAAGAAGTCCCTGCCATCTTAAATGCCAGCTACAAAACAGCCAGTCCTCGACAAATGTTTAATGCAGCTTATAGCCATTGTCTGACAACGTTACTGTCATGCAGTGTTGGAGAAAATAATCATGGATTTTGTCTGGTGGAGGAAGAGACTAAATTGCTGCCCGAGTGCTGGCTTAAAATCACTCAGAGATACACTATCTGCCGGCTGACCGGCTGATTCGTACCTCGATTTGGCCGTCCCCAAGGCTTGCCACATTCCTCCAGGGGGATCGGATTACGGTCTATACAGGGAGATGGGCCTGAGGCATTATGGGTGTTTTGGTCTTACAACACGGGCCTGACACAGTTGAGCAGCAGCGTGAGCAAGTGAATGCGCGAAAGGGAATGAAAAGAGGGACTGGATGAATGACAGATGGTGGCCTAGTGGAAGCATTGTAGTCATGACTGAAAGCAAGGACGGCAGAACCACAGCGAACAAAAATCGAGGAAAAAGACAAGTAATGTGCTGTTGGATGGTGGTGGCTGGGACACATGACAAAGAGATAGAAAATCATTGAGAAAAAAAAAACAGTCCCGTACAGTGTCTCACATTTTTACAGGGCAGAAAAAAAAACACTGCCTGATGTAGCTGTCAAGGTTTGCTAGGGAAGCCATCATAGACATTGTACTCTTAAGTATTCTTGAGACTGTGTGTCACAGACGTGGACATACCCCAACTTGTGTTCGCAGCAGTAACTGTGCACCAGTGGACTTCTGTGTCACTCAGCAGCCTCGCTGGGTTCTGTGAGGGCTGAGCCACTGTTAAAGGCTCGCATGATACGGCAGAGCAACCAACAAGCTGCCAAAGAACATGACAGCCAGTGAGCGCGTGTGTTTGTATCTGTGTGTGTAGGACAGGGGTGTGACAACAGCATTAATTACCAACAATGGATCACATCTCAGGCTCCGGGGTTCACACAGAGTCGAGATTATCTTGTTGAAACAACCCGTCTCCAGTGGTTTATGTGGTTCGGTTTTCAGTGAGTTCAACACAAACAAAAACTAAAACCAAAAAGAATAAGAATGGGAGGCTCCTGCTACTTTCCACGGTTTGACATTCTTTAGAGTCATCACCGCACAAATATGAAAACATGCGCACATGTATGAACATGCACAATAATGACAGCTGACTGGTGCATCAGCAACAGTGCACTGAGGAACAGGATCTCTGCATGCAATCAATAAAGCAAAATGCAACCATTCATAAGCAGCAGGCGCACTTGACAGCAGAAAGATACAGTAGTTCATGAGCCCTCCCTCCTCTCCTAATGGTCCGATAGGGAGCGGCGCGGCATTAAAGCTTAAATGATTGGTCATCGTAATGTATGGTTCCCTGGCGGTGTTTGGACAGGCACAAAATCAATCTGACCAATGGGACACACTAACCTCTCCACAATCTGGCCAACACAGGCACACTGTGAGCCCAGACTGAAGAGATATCAGCTTGCACTATGATCGCACTGGTCTAAGCCTGGCAACGGTGGAGGCCAGCTCTAAGTCGGCTTTAGTTCCATTGGGGAGGGGGCGGGGGGCTTTACCTCGCAGCATTGTGTTGCTGCGAGGTACAGTCTGTTGTGAACGTACTCTGGTGTAAATTAAATCTAACTTTAAACAAGATAAATTGACCTTGAAATTACTAGTAGAATATTCCAACAGAAGGAAATATTGATTGCTAAGAGCCAGAAGCTGGTGATGAAATTTCACCTAACTCAGGTCGACCCCGGGGCCCGACAGCAACAGCAAGGGCAGGGTAACAAACACACACCACCTCCACAGTATGCCTATCCCCCTACCTCCCCACTTTCACACAAGCATCTCACTCACGACTCTGGCTCTGGTCAGCCTCTGCAGAGTGTGTTTTGAGTGAGTGGGCCAGGCAGCGGTCCTCCTCCCTCTCCACTCCACGTGGGCGGGAGTGACTGAGTGGCCTGCCATCATTAGCTCCGGGACAAACTTAACCCCTCTTTGTCTAGTTGTCTCATGGGAGCAGGTTTTTATCTGCTGGTCAAAATAAGCAGCTTTATGGTAAATTCATAAAAAAAAAAAAAAAAAACTTTTTAAAAAAGACCATTTATAAGCTTCATAACTTTCGAGTATTCATTTTTATGTGGTGTTCTGACATTAGAAAGTCTGGAAAACAAATAATAAATCATGAGAAACATTTCAGCCTTCATCAGGATGTACTGTCATGTCCTGTCACACAAATGCCATATGCCAATTGGACAAAACACCATCCTGTCAGGTCAATTATAGAACAAGCTGGCATCCAATGACAGATTTTTTTTCCCCCGACAGTGGACGGAGATAAGCAGACACCAAATTCACCAGCACATGGAATAAGAGGGTTAATTTTCAGCCAGGTGGTCTATAATTAACGCGTGCGAATGAGTGTAAATAAACCTTGGGGCCTGGCCTCACCTCCAGCTGTATTTGTATAGCTGGAGTTTCTCTCTCGTCCACACTGGGTACTTCAGCTAGTTAGCTAACAACACCTGAAAGAAAGGAAAAGTCCCCCAGGGGGTTGTGATTTCACGCTGCAGACTCAACAGTAAATGAAGGGAGGAAAAACAGCACAGTATATAACGTGCTTATTTACCCATCTGTAATTAGGGTTTTCTCTCCATTAAGCAAATTTTTGTTCATTTGCTTAATGGAGCTGAGAGAGAAAAAACTTGCTTTACTTCCATGCAGAACTTGAGCTCTTGCACCACTGAGACCAAAAATTAATTTGTGTTTATTTTCTAAAATGTCCTAAATCCCAGTACCCAACACAGCCATAATAAAAAAGGAAAAAACGGCCCAGTTGCTCTTATTCTTACTGCCACTATTACTCAAGGCTTCCATAACATTTCTCCATAACACTTGATTAAAGTATTGATTGGTCTGTTAATTAAAAGAAACTGTGTACACGACACAATCTCTCCTTTTTTTTTTTCTTCTGATAAAGTCTGTGCTGCAGTGGATTCATTTCTCCAGTGGCAGCTGAAATGATGAAATGGTAAACACAAATTGCAAGGGAGTCGGGGTTATTATCAGACCACACTTCACGGTGCAGCAAACAATTGGTACACATGACATTCAACACGAGTCCCACACATTCTTCACTTCAAGAGTCCCCTGGTTCCTGATGAGCAGCTGAGAAAGCCCTGAAAAATGTCAAACTGCAAATTTGAGGCCTGAAGCCAATCACTGGCCAAGAACCAGTGGGCAACTTGAGTGAATGCACAAATCTGACGCCATGTTGGCTGATGCCGTTCCTGGTGCCCATGCTTCAGCGATCGGCCAAACCAAACTCCCTCCAAAATAAAACTGCAGTGGAATGCAGTGCTACACCCTGAACACAAATCTGAGAAATCTTGTTCTGCTCTTGATATGCTTTGTCAAACACCCTGGGGGGTGGTGGGGGGTTGCCCAGGATTCATTATAATAGATGCAATGGTTTCTAGAGTCACCGGCCCTGTCTGAGATGTGCTAATATACAAAGCCTCGATGAGGATATCACCACAGCCTCCTTGGTAGCTGAAGCGTGAGGTGTAATGTCACATGAAGTGCACAGGTTGTATACTGCTTGCATTTCCTGCGTGTTCCCTGACACACATGCCCTGCTGGAGATGAAATTAGCATATTCATCAGTTCTTCATAGGAACAAGCTGCATTTGCATCAGCTTGTGTAGGTGTCAACAAGTACCGATGCCTACATGATAGCAGGGACCGGGCAATCTCCACTAGACTGTTACCATGAGATATTGCGCTCCCTTCCCATGTCGCCCCCTCCCATATACATGCACTGAGTGGATGAGCCAACACGAGAGTTACAACACCCCTCCCCCCCCTGCGCTGACTTTTCTCTGCTCACTAATCTACCATTTACAGGCAGCCCGCAGATGGCTTTACTCCTTTCACCCATATTTAAGTACAAACGACCGCCTGGCACAACACGGGAGTGTGCGTCTGTGTTTGCATCTGTCACACAGCGGCATGCAGAGGCCTGTCCCACTTCACAGAAGACAAGTCTCCCATTTAGCATGCAGGTATTTTTTCACCACAAGGAACCTCTCCTTTCTAATAAAAGGCGAGTAGGACAGGGCGTAAGGAAAGCCGAGGCCAAAACACAGCTCATTCACACAGAGGAGGTTTGTCCTCCGTAAACACGTAACTGTGGAGATCTTTTATTCTGGGGCACAAAACATTATTCAGTGTTACTAAAATGGGTCGTCATTTGGCACGCCATGGTTCGAGGTGGCTGTGCGCACATACCTGTGGGCTGGGGTTAAAAAAATTATCAGGCATATGGAAATCTAAATGTAAACAGACTGCAGTTCTACAAAAGAGATTTATTTTACATTGAAGAATTGATTAGAAATTGTGCAGATTCAACTGTGTCAAGCTGCTGAAAGAAAAAGAAGAACTAGTCATGACTTCAGCAATGTCACATATGAAATGAATCACCACTATCTGAGAAACAGCGTGGGTCTCTGACAACATCAGCCTAATTAACGAAACTCAGCTATCAGCTGGCACATCTGGTATTTATAAGCTCTTGTTTCCTTGTCACCTTTGCCTCCTCCCAGTGATCTAAGTTAACTTGCAGCTTGAAAAAAAAAAAGTCAACAAGGCTCTGTCATCATTTGGAGTAACTTCTTAATAATCTCATGTGTGAGCAAAAGCTAGTTGATTCTTAAAGATTCTTAAAATAAATAAATGCAAATAAATCTGTACTCGGGTCAACATTTGCCTGGGTGTGACCACCCTAATTAACATTACTGCTAGTGTATTTTATTAGCAAGCACTGCACAATCCAAAGACAGAGAGAGAGAGAGAGAGATCCCTGCACCTCTCTGCACCCTTTTCTCCCCGAAAATTTATGGGACAGGAAATTCACTCAGTAAACTTTTTGAGAGAGTACTTCCACTGGTCAACTCGTGAGGCTGCAGCTCATTCTGCTGACCACACACTTGGAAATATATCTGCAAGCGCTAAAACCATTATGTCTTTCTACAAGATTTATTTGCATGGACGCATGCCCGCTCACCGTACTCAGAACTGCTTCATGCAGTGAAATAATACGGCCTACCTGAAGTGGTAGTCCATCTAAAAACCTGCTTTGATGCCCACATGCTCATCCACAGCCCCCACCCGGCCACTTTCATTTGCTTTCACTCACCAACCTGCTCACTCCCACACACACCGCCTCCCCTGACAAGCATGAATAAGTTGATATCAGTACTGTCACTGCCGTGCTAATGTTACCATCACTGCATGATTAGTCCTGCTGAGACGGAGGTGTGAGGTGAGCACGATCTGAATCAACTTCATAAAGGTGTCTCTATTAGAAGCTTTTGATTATTATTAATTCAGTTTATTAATTTTTTATTAGTTTTTCTACATGTCAAACTTGTGTTTCAGCAAAACAAACAGAGGAACTGTTTCCCTTCCATCAAACTGAAACACCCATTTTCTCTTTTAGGATGATGTTTAAAATACAACTGTGTGTCTGTCTCTAAATCAGGCTGTAATTTACAAAGAGAAATCAGGCA
>OMNW01035448.1:0-36264 GCA_900303245.1 Selene dorsalis | reverse complement strand
ATTCCATAAACCACAAGAACATAGTCGCTCCCCACTGCAAAACAAACAAAAGCGAGGACAGAGAAGGAGCCATTTGCCTGCGTCAAGAGCCGTCAGTCCCTAACTGTTCAATTTCAGCCACGTGAATATTTCATGAAGATGAAACATCCAAAAGTGACTCGTATTATTAAGGCTCATGAATCATTAAAACGGCTCTGACTTTTCATCTCGCAAATGCAAACATGAACACATGCATCCGCAATTAATTGTTATTCCCACAGACAACATTACACCCATCCCTCACCAACATCACTTGTGCATTCAAAACACACCAAAAAAGGATTCTAATTACACAACAGCCCCATTATGCAGCTTTTTATTGAGCTTGTTTGTATCCAGTGAGCCAACTCTCTTCCCAGTGGGACTTACAAAGCAAAAAAGAAATTGAGTGCACCACTGAACTCCCTGCATCCCAACCATCCCCTCAGTAACACAGAGGGAACTACTGGGCTACCATCTGCAACCAATCTTGGCCAGACCAAGGCCAAGTCAGCCAAAATAAGTCATTACACATGTTTTCCATCGTCCTTGTCCCCAGAGTGCACAAGAGAAAGGAGAGGGATTTTGAGGTTTCCATCTATTGAGACAGTGGAGCCTCAAACCACACAAGGATCACATTTTGCTCCTCACTCCCACTGCTGCAGTGAAAGATGTGAGAGGAGAGATGAGGCTTGGTGGAGGATTAGGAGAGGAGCCAGTTGTTGGAGAACACTGCACAAGTGGAAATAATGAGGAGTTTTCTTTTGTCAGCGGCAACATCCTCAGCTCAATGAGACTGAAATAGGGAAATGTGAATGAAATTCACTTGTACAGGGAGTAATAACAGGCAGTGTAAACTACATGGGGAACAATGTGCACACTCTAAGGAAAGGTAAAGTAATAGCTGCAGCCATGTGACACATCCACAGCGGCACTCCGCTCGCAATTTTCATCCTAAATTGAGCCATGAAGGCGAGTTTGTGAGCGAGGTAGAAGAGAGGAGCTGTGTTTGAACATGAAGTGGAAAAGAGAGATGCTGTCATGGAGGAAGTAATCAAAGGCAGGATTATCTAGCAGGGTGTGGATTCTGAATTTTAATCCAGCGTTGGTCACACGGCCGCAGCTCCACTGCCTCTGACAGCTAAAGAGAGTAGCCTTTCATTCTGAACACTCGCTACCAAACCAAAAGCATCATTCAGAGAGTCTAATTCAATCCAGACCTGAATCACTGTGAGTCCTTCTCTGAGAGGAACCCCGATTTTAGCTCTGGAGTCTCACATTAGAAAACCTGCTTTTTCACACATAGTCAAATTCCCTTATATTTATATATTCTGTGTCAGTAATAGTAGGTTTTTATCTACTGGCTGTTCATGCACAGAGATTAATGCCTTAACATTTAGAGCATGGCTCCATCTTGTGGAAGAATAGCTGAAGTACAGGAGCACAGACCATCATGAGAAACCTGTCACATCAACTTAGCCTTGTAATTTTATTCATTTAACAAGAAGTCATATTCTTTGTTGCATCATTATATATAATAGTTCCTGTGTTTTCAGTGTTCCAGAAGAAGAAGACACCACAGGGCGAGGCTGATCTCTATTCACTGCCTACCAAACAAGGTACGAGTGAGTGACATAATATCCTGACATTTAGCTCCTGAAGTGGAAGAAGCTTACAAAGCTGATAACCCTACCTTGTAAACACACAAGTGTTTCAAATAACTCCATAACCTCAGGCTGTCTGTCGTACATCTGCAGTCTGTGAGAGTCAAATCAGCGCTGGTATTTTTGCTTCAAGCAGATCCAAGTGGAATTAAAATATACTCCATTTAAATGTGTAGTTTGCAGGTGTGCTCTTTTTTCATCAGTGCCCAACAGCTTTTTACCTGGATGTGATGTGAATATAATTATAATGTTTGCACAGCAGTCTCAAAATCCACACTGACATTATCTTATTGACGTCATGCAAGGTATTCTAGACATATGTTTTTGCCATTTAGAGATATTTTGAGCTTTTATACCTTAATAAACAAATGCCTGTAGATGGAGTGCAATGAGGAAGCAGGTGGGAAGTAGAGAGTGCTATGACCCTTAACAAAAGGTCCTAGATGGAAATGTAGTCAACACCATAATCACTTCCTCACTAAGTTTTCATCTGAATTTTAAAGCAGAGAAGTTTTAATCACTACTCTCAGCTCTGGTTGAGTCTGGTTTTATTATACACTCATCGGGACTGGAGCATGTGAAGGCTGTTGTTAATAGTCTGTGCTCACTGTCTTTATTCTACTCCTTTGAACAGGAACAGCTTTATCACTTTGAGATCTGCTGATGGGGATTTTACTGAGCTGATGATTTTTGCTGACTGATTCAGTGTTGAAATTACCTGCTGGAGGACATCAGTTAATGGTGTTAATTCTGTTATGCCTTGTTAAATCAATTAAGATCCTAGTGATCACCATGGGGAACTGAGCCATTAAAGCACACACAAAGAAAAAAAAAAACGCTATGAAAAAGACGAGGTAGGACTTTGAAACACAGCAGGGGACAGAGGGAAGATGGGGGGAAAATGAGAGAAGGAGCTGCCACACTGAGCACCTACAGAGATACATAGCCATTTGTCTGCTGTGCTGTAGTGATGGTGACACTGAGTGACAGGTCCATAGATCATCAGAGTCACCCAGTAAATGGCTTACCATCCTCATGACTCACTAGCATTACAGATGTGATGTGAAAGAACACATTACCAGCCAGCCTCCTCTGTGAATGCCATCTGGAATGGCTTTATACTCTGTCTTTTCTAATCTCCATCTTACAGTTTAATTTGTGTACGTTGAAATCCAGCTTGTTAACTTGTTGCACAATGTTTGCTGATTTTTTTTCTTTCTTTCTTTCTTTTGCCTCCTGGTAGTAAAAGCGTTAGATTTCCTGATTGTTCAAAGCAGCAGATGTTTTCAGAGAGCTGTTGCTCTTTTGCAGCACGTGGGCGAGAAGACAGCATCTCTTCCACCTATGACACCTTCGCGCCAAACCAGATAGACGGGCTTCAGCAGCTCATTGAGCTCCAGCAGAGAGTGAAGGCAGGTTCACTCACTGTGGATGAGGCCCTGGAGCGTTTCAGTGACTGGCAGCGGGTTCAGAAGGGCATGGATGCCATCCAACAAGTAGGACTATCACACACTGTGATCACACTCACACTATGTAGACTTGGAATAGATAAACATGCAGGACCAAACCCTCATAAAACTATTACCATCTGTTGCTCATGCTATGCCAACCTCCACAAACAACCCCACAACGGAGAACAACCACACAATAGAGTGTGTGGTGTAGAAGGCCATTTCCCTCAGAGTGAAGAAAATTACCTTCCATTTATAACCCCCCCATTTTTGTTGGGCCCCACAGAGAGGAGAGACAGAGATGAAGGGACACTTACCACTGTTTGTCTTGCCTTGTCTGCAAATCAGGCCAGTGGCACACATGACGCTCACCGTGAGGGGGAATGTGATCGAAGGTGTGGAACTACAAGTTTCTGTTTAACAGCCAGAAACAAAAAAAATATATTAATATTGGGCCAAATAACAATATCAAGTTTTTGGCAGTTGAGATTGACTTACCTGATCCTTGAGCTTTAGTTGTAGTTAGGGTGATGAGGGACAGGTGTGCAGGCTGTTGATCATGAAGTGGAGGAGAGCTAAGGACACCTGCTGGAGAGAGCAGGAGCAACAGGAGCTGTTAGAAATGCACAGGCCTGGAAAAGTAACTTAAATCCTGGGTGTCCAGTGGTCTTCTGTCACAGAAAAAAACATTTTTTGTCATTTTAACAGTGGAGCAATCACAAATGAATGATGCCTGTATTTCATTTGCCTGCTTCAGTTTCAGTGTCCTGGTGATATACATGCTGACTCAGTGCCATTAGATACTGGGACACTTGAATAGAAGTAAACTATCAGTCATGTAACACCAAAGTACAAATACAACAATGTAAAATACTCCAACAATCGACAGAGTTTGTGTTCAGACTTCTTATGAGTGAAAAATATTATCAGCAAAAAATACTTTAAATATCAAAGGAAAACATATTCACTGTGCAGAAAAATGACCTCTGTGGTGAATATGATTGTTTCCGCTGAATAAGGCAGAGTTAGTTTAAACTAGTTTACATACAGTTTGGTAAGATTATCTGGGACGACCAGGGGTCAGCCCCCTACAAAAGGTCACAAAATAAGTTCTGCTACATAAAGTGGTATTGTTGTTTCTGCAGACCTTTCTCTTCTTGCAATTTTGGGAAATGTTTGTTCATTTGAGTAGTCTAAATGAAAAAGTGAATGGACAGTAACTACAAACTATAAACTACTGCTGTTGGACAAACATAATATTATCGACTAAAATGTAGTGAAGTTTAAAGTTGTATATACTGGAACTTAAAATTGCAGTAGTTGACTATATGTGCATAGTTACCTCTCACCAATAAATGAGATTGTGTATTTATTGACTAAAATATATCAATGAAACAACCTCCCCTCGTTTATTCTGCTCTGGTTGTTTTATGTATTAAAACATTATTTGCCAGTGGTTCATTTTCCACCAGACCATGAAGACACCGAAAGATTTATGACCCAACTGCACAGCCCCTGTTTAAGTGTTTTCTCAGCATGTGCTAACCTTAAACACATCATTTATGGAGATCTCCTGGGTAAATAAGTGGATGCCCATACGTCGGTCTAATATTAAAGCACTGATGTGTGTCTCTGCAGGAGAAGTTGAGTCAGCTGAGAGCCAGTATCATCAACAACAGAGAGGACGACGACAGTGTCTATGGTAAATACTCCCCCACCCTGGAGATGTGGGTTAAGCTTTGCTGTCATCACAGAGAGGCTCCACAGAGCTCTGCCTTCCTGGAACTTTAACCTAAAAATAAATAATATGCAGCGCAGTAAAAGTTCAACAGAAACAAGCAGCTAACTTACAAATGACTGTATTAAACTGAATACTGTAAATGGCTTAGAAAGTCTTCTCTCTCCCCAGATAAAATCAACATCGTTCATCACACGCCAAGTGAGTCTTTAAAAACTCATCTCAGTGTGCACAGAGAAAACCTGTGCTTGCATGCCTTTGTAGTCTTTGCAGTCCCAGTTGCAGTGGTGGGGAATTAATCCTCAGGGAAGTGTTATTTAATCAAATCCCTGGCGCCTTGTTTTGATGAGCGAGCTTCACTTGCACTAAATGGGAGTCTTTTATTTTCTCTTACTATACAATTCTGTGTTCGTCTGTGCATATTAGATAATTTCTCTCCAGGTGTTGCTGTGAATGAAAGACGGAGAGGAAGCCAACCGGTGGAAAGTGATTTTTACAGCAAGCCGCTCAAAGGACAGCACGTAAGTTTACTTCACTCGCTGAAGGAAAGCTTGGAAGAAGTTAGCATGAATGACTTCATCTGAAGTTCACATGATACTGTAAATAATTGGAGTTGGAATAGACATACACCTACTGAAGTTACAGTGCAGCCAAACAAAACCAATGACAGATATCCCTATGAATTATTTTTTCAGTCAAATTTCTTCTGGAGAGCTGACAAACGGTGAAGGTAAGACCGACAG
Organism: Selene dorsalis; assembly: GCA_900303245.1. Taxonomy (NCBI): domain Eukaryota; kingdom Metazoa; phylum Chordata; class Actinopteri; order Carangiformes; family Carangidae; genus Selene; species Selene dorsalis. The sequence goes on along the minus strand of OMNW01035448.1, from coordinate 30,650 downwards.
CATCTGATGAATGTGAAGTTTTGTTCAAAGAACGTGAAGCTTTCTGTTAATCATCTCTACTGACATAAACTTTTCATTTTTTCCTTTTAAACTCATCAGTTGTGTCACATTTCCATATTTACAGGCTCCGTTGTTCCCACTAAGATCCTGTTCATCCAGCAATTATACTTATATAATGTTTATACTAAAAGGTTTTTAAATTGTTTTGTATTTTAAGATAAAAGACAGATTTTGAATATTGTCCTGCTTTTTCAGCTCTGACCTTCTCATTTAAATGATTATGGAAGTGAATTCTGCATTAGAGAAAGAATCTGATAAAGTACAAATGGTCTAACTTTAACAGTGTATCAGTATCATGTTCATTAAAGTTTTTCTTGACAATAAATACTGTTAATTTAGAGAAATTAACTATTGACTATTTGCACTGAACTTAACATGTCCTTTTCATTCATACACTATATTACATTATTGTTATTATTATTCATTATTGTTGATGAAACTTTCCCAAATCCATGGCACTATGTTTTTAATAAGAGACGTTTGACTTGAATGAAGGTTGTTCCAGGGAAAATCTTGGCCACACAACTCCTTCCCATCCTTGCCTCTAGAGGGCGATGCACTTCTAAATATGTGCATCACACTTGAACTGACTCAACCAGAGACATCTGGGAAGCACAGAAGCACCTGCTGACCTCCTGATGGTTGGGAAGAAAGCTATGGAAAACATGTATCCATACATGTCTGTGAATGTGAATGGAGAGACAGAAACACACATGCAGCAGGTGAGAGCATCAATGAAGAGCTCCTCACTGTGCCCAGTTATAAACAGGAAACGTGTCTAATCGAGGTTTGCGTCAGCCAAGGCATGTCAAAATGAATCTTTAAAGAAAGCACAATGGAAACTGGTAAAATATTACAACTCAACTCAGCAGGATGAATAGAGAACGTCCACAGCAGGGTGCTGTAATAGCAAGTGAGGGTAAAATTAAAGGTCAGAGGCTTTATTTTCCTGGGAAACTTATTCTGTTCAGCTGCCAGAGAGTGGCCTTCTCCGTGTGAAAGACAGCTTTACAACAATTCATTGACTGGAGCTTTAAGAGGCCTGTTTAAATCACATCCGTTGAATTTGTGAATAATAAACATTTACTGTATGGGCTTGTTAAAAATCTGAATTTGCTGTGATTTACAGAACTATTCAGGAACTGGCACAAAAGCACACACTCCTTTCTCACACACACAGATACCAGTTTGTTGGTAGAGCCCAGCCTGTGCCTGAATGAATGAATAAGAGCTGCATGGGGAATTCAGTGAATGCATGGCTAAGTCCAAGCTCAGTCTTGAAACCCAGGCAGAGGCTGAGCTGTGTGCCAACAAAGCAGCTGGGTACACGCCGGGCACATTTTTCTGTTCAATCATGCTCTTTGTGAATAATATGTATTAATGCCGTCCCTACTTAGACCTGCCAGTTAGCCTTTGGAGATGATCCGGCTTCAGGACCCCATGGCATTTGAGGCATATGGTTGCCTGTCACCTGCTGAGTATATTTCAGTCCGCACGTCAGGCACGGCCACCGAGATAGGCCTCGATTCATCATGTATGCAAATATCTGAGTGCCGTCACAAGAAATGATTCCCCTGTCACAGAGAGGCAGATAGAGAACTTCAGTCACAGGCGTCGCCCACACCAAACATGCTTCTACAGTATATGTGGGCAGCACTACATCAAAGACTAGGGATCAAACATTCACTGTTTTTCAAAACCCCATGCTGTGCATCCTCTATGAGAAAAAACCCACAAGGAAAAATGATATATGAGGGGCTGGAATAACCCAAACTCTAGGAGTGACATAGCTGGGTCAACCAAACGGACACTTTATGATGTGTAGATACGTTTTTTTTCAAACTGAAAGAAACAGAATTTACAACACAATACTGTTCATGTTGTGAGACTTCACACTTTTTCTATTTAATGTTTACTGTGTATTCGTTCAAAAAAAAAAAGTTTTACCATTAACAACTTCAACAAATGTTGTGGCATGAAAAGATTAATATACTAAACTTAGACCTATGTAACATGTTAAATGCTTAAGTGAAGTAATTTAACACCTTCAGCAAACTGTAACCTACATGAACCAATGTGGAAACTCAGTTTGCAGTAACATAAATCAACTTTTGATTTGAGTTTTGCTTGAATCGTATAAACTTATTCTTATTTACAAGTTTTGCTACAGCCACAGTTTGGATTAACAACCACTCATTTACCAGCACAGATGAAACGCGAGTTCAGCATCGAACTTCATTCCTTTACACACTAAGAGCTGCCTCCAGCAGTGGAGAGCAATGCCAATGTCAACTCTTGTCACTGTCCAAGTTAGCATGCTAACCAGCTAGCCCCAGACTGTCTCGACTCAGTGCAGCTTCCAATCCAAGACATAGTGCACAGAGGGCTTATCATAAACTGTTTGTTAACACAACAATAGCCAAAGCTCTTGTCAAGCAATAATCACTGCCACCTGCTCCTGAGAAGAAATTTTACCAATAGCTCCTGTATAGCAGCATAAATTGATTCTATATGGTCAACTAGAGGCCAGTGAAACAAGCTACTACAGACCGTGTGGGAAAACGGTTATCAAACTGCACATCCAGATATCACAAAGCATGTCTGATTATAAGTTGTTTTTCTGCTCATGCTGCAGGCACAGTTTTTGTCAGCAAAGTCAGTGAGAGGTGACACTGAGCTAAAGGTTGGGGTCAGAAAATGAAAAGAAATCAGCTTAAAGAAAAGCTTCACAGCGCTAAGAATTGTACTATGTGATCAGTTTTTGGATCAACTTAAATAAGAGGAGTTTGTCTTCAGCAGTCATTTGAAGACAAAGTTTTACATCTGTTATGGTGCATATATTGAAAATGGTATGAAAATCTGGACACACTTTCCAATTGGATGTGCTCTTCCTCTCTATTCCAGCATCAGGCTTGGTCAGATGGTGGAGAGACAGGATTATACAGTCAATGCATCAATAATATTGTTATGACACAGCTCTTAACTGCTGATGGCCTCTACCAATTGAAACATGAAAAGCCAAGCCGTGGCCTCAGTCATCTGCTGAATCCTCCCTGCATCGCAGCGACACCACTGGTTCCACACTGCTGCAGAAACACTCATGAGAGTACAAACAGTGGGATAACTTATCAGGGATAACTACTCTGCTGAAGGGGCATGCATAAACACAACCATTCAGAACTTCTCCTTTATGCACCTTGGTATGTATGCAACACACACAGGGAGGCAAAAGTACACATACACACCTCCTCCCCTCCTTGCTCGGTCCTCTCTCCGGCCCCAGGATTAGGGCAGAGGATTGTGCACAGCTGCTCCCCAACATCCCTGATAAAAATCAGGCAATTTCACAGTCAGTGGCATTCTTTCATCCCCTAATCCACACCCCACATACAGTATAGATGAACCTCACTGCGATGAGAACAAGCTGTTCTGAGCTGAACCCCCCCCTCCCCGGTCAATGTGGACACCTTCGATTGACTATAGAGACACTGACTGTCCAAACTGTGTCTAGTCCAGTGCTGCATATTGACCTTCACTTCTTCATTAGCAACCCATTACATCTGTCCAAACAACAGCCCTCAGCCTCAGGAGCACAACTCACAGCTACTGAAGAAGAAAAGTAGGAAAAGGAAAAAGGTTTCTGAAGATTTGGTTGGTTTTTCTAAATGTCAGCTAACGGAAATTTTTAATACTATTACCCACTGTTGCAGATTCAAATTGCCTTAAACATCTTTAAGTGGTTAATGAGCTGATTTCGGAGTGCACTTATGTAAACAGTCCACTCCTAGCAACAGTCTTGTCAGGAGTAGACATCATTTACATAGATCTTATTTAATGCATTTCTTTTTTCATTGCAGGCCATTATTCTTTATAGTTTTCCCCTTCTCAAGTCATTCACTCAACCCATTTTGTCTGACCCCAACCCCCATTTGCAGAGCGATTCTTCACTGAAGTTCAAACAGGGGACAAAAAGGTACTTCACAGCAAAAAAGAGAAGGGGAAAAAAAAGTATGAATCAAAAGGCAAGGAAATGGAATTCACTGTACAAACGTCCAGGGAATTTCAATGTCCGCTGAGGCACAGTAGAGCTCTGTTCAGTCCTCGCAGGCTGTGGGGTGAAAAGAGCAGCAGCCACAGCAGGGTACATCTATTCTGACAAGTCCTCACACACACTGAAAAGCACGAGCAAGGTTTGTTTGTTTAAGAGGCAATAGAGCCAGCTGAAGGATGCTGAAGCTCTAACGCGATAACAGGATAATTTTATGGTTTTGCTTTTGGATGATTTGACGGGCAAATAAATAAAATGGAATGTTTCCTGTTGCCTGTTTAAGCATTAACACTTCAGGAAACTTCATTATGGTTTTTTGATTTAAAAAACACTGAGCTGTGTCAAAACAAACACGTACTAAACTGAAACTTTTTTTAGGCCTCAAATTTCACTGGAAATAAAAGTGATTTTCAGGGACTTCAGATGTGAATGAGGACAAAAGTATTTTAAAGAGTCTGGAGCAACTCTGTTCACATCCTGGGAGTGAGTAAAACACAGATTTCTGTTGATGAATGACTTGAGAGCATGCAGTTGCCATCTTCTCCCTTCTTTTAATTCTGATTTATTCTGAGCATTTGGAGGTTTCTCTCAAAGAGGGCAGCACCTTGCCAGTTTTTCCCACACAAACTCCTTTTTGCACACATTACTTTGAAATGGCTGATGGATATGGATAATATTAAGAATGTGATTCTTTTTCTTTATCTCTTAGGTGAAATTCTAGTTTCCCTTCAACTCCTCCGCAAAGGTCAAAGGTCAATGTTGCATTCATAACTGCACCCATGGGACTAGTGGAGAACTGGTTTTACTTATTCTGAAACCAGGGCTTAGAAATCATTATGTTATTATTGCTACTGATTATCAAAAATACAGCCTACTGGTTTTATATGTATAACATTAAATACGAAACATTTCCCAGCATACATATGATATAGATCTATTGCATAGAAGATATGATTTATTAAACACTACTAAGAGATAATTAACCATCATTTGTTTTCTGCTTTTGAGGAGCCTTCAGTAATTTACTGCAGACTGTGTGACCTGTGTCTTTGTGGTGTTTTCACACTTTTCACAGCAGAGAAATCTGTTGCTGTTGACAGCTGCTCTATCAATTCATTGTATTTTTAATTTGTCTATATGGCTGCTGTGGTTTTCACTGGATGTGCAGTTCTTTGACAGAGCCTGCCAAGGACCCATGTCTGCAGGCCCCAGGCACCAGAGAAGCCTCACAAATATATAGTTTCATAAAAAAAAATCATAATTTCCTCCACTGTTTTAGACATTTCTTGGGATTTGTTGACAATAAGAATATGAAATATCACCAGACCCATGATTAAATTTGTGTATATCCCATTACACTCTCCAAATTACCTGTAAGACAAACAAATGATAATACAGTTGCTTCCAAGAAAAGCCCCGGGGTTGTTCATTTCATGTCATTAGAACAGTTTTTTTGTATGTAGAAAAGCAGGCACTGTTGAGAAGTGATCATTTTGTCCTGTTGAGCTCGACTGAAGACGATGAACAGGCCTATTGTTCTTCGATATTTGCTCAGACCACGAGCAAACAAATTATGTGCAGCCACAATGTAAATGCTGTGCTGTCAGGTATTATCACTACATGTACTGAGAGATCAAACTGATACTGGAACTATGTCTCTACATGATAATTTGAACAACAAAGACGACAGTGAAAGCAAAAGTGGTGCCACAGGTGTTGTTTATTCATTCACATTGGGTCTTGAACACCAGAGACAGCTGCAGTGCTTTCAGATCACCTTCCATCTATTGCCTCTTTAATGATGGAGAAACAGCAGCTCCAACCTGATTGATGTTGTGGAGGGCCAGCAGCACCAGGACTGATCCCCTCACCTCTCCCCGGAGCACACCTCAGCCTGGCATCTGCTAAAGGGCACAGGTACACCGTCCTGTGCCCTTGTCCCGCCCCGCCTATTTGATCGGGGGCCAAGAGTGACCCCGTGGAGCTTGCCAAGGACCCCTGTCTGTGGGCCCCAGGCACCAGACTCAGGGGCCCACACTGACTCCTCTGCTTTTTGAGGCTTTGGGAAGATTAATAGGCCTCCTCTGTAGAGCGCCTTTGTGAGGCAGCGCCCAGGCGTGTTCAAGCTGTTGGGTTTGCAGGAGACGAAAGGAGCAGCGGCTAATTCCTCTGCAGGTCAGTTTGTCTGTAGCTACTCTGCATTTTCAATGACTCGGAAAGGTCACATCCGCACTGGATAAGCCAGAGCAGGAGTCCCACAGACAGCACCAACATAAGAAATACATCCTGAGATCAGAACGGTTAACATTTCAGCTTTGTTTGAGAGAGATAAGTAGAAATAAGGATTCCACATCAGGAAATGGCAGGAATAAAATTCATCTTTATCGATGCTGCAGTCATGACCCGCAGCTCCTTTCTGCACATATTAACCCAGTGGATGATCCTGCAACCGCAGCTGAGCAATCAAACACACATCAACACAATGCTGTTTACCAGCAGTTTAGTTTGGATTATGGATTAATGGTCAAATGAATGACAACAAACATGCAAATGTACATATCATATTTGCACAGCCGTTTTCAGCAGGGGGTGCTAATCATACGCAAATACATGGGTCACCATGGCGAGTTGTGAGCATCACTGCGGCTTTGTCTGTCTCACACAAACTCTGTCCCGCAGACTTCAGTCAGGGAGGTTTTTCTCCTCACATATTTATTCCCTCACACACACCTGCTTCAAATACCAAAACCCACGCCAAGAATTTTCTTGAATGTACATCAAACTTTCAGTGAAAAAAACATTTTCTCCTGTTGTTAAATTCAAAGTTTCTGGATTTTATGCAAAGGCTTTTGGCCTGAAACCATTTTAATGATTTTTCTTCTCACTTGGTTGCAGGTGAGGGCCTTTGATTCTCGTCATGTCACACCTCCAATAGTGCAGCCACCAATAACAGCCTCTCTCACCCTCTTCCTCTCTCTCACCCACACGCACACACACATACACACACACACACACACTTCTGGCTGCTCCAGGTGCCAGGGTGTGAAGGGATCAGCCAATCCTAGCACTCGTCTGAAGCTGGATGGTGGCCATCATGTTATTAAAAGCTACGGGTGAGCTTTGCTGCTCGCCTCTCCTCTGCACTCCAAACACTTTATGAAAAAATACCTCATGAAACAAAAACAGTGTTGGGTAAGCTTCCCATCGGGAAAGAATAAATTTGAGTTTTCTGTTAGTTGTTTAATAAACCAATGCACTGAATCACTCTTACCACGAATGAGCTGATAAGGAATCAATTTATGGGTCATCAGTAAATGATTGATGTCTCCATCTCATTGCTCTCTGCGTCCAATGCTAATCTTCAGTGATATTATTTCCATAAACATCATTATCAGATTGAGGCATACTATCTCTTCACTCAGGACTACTGGGAGAGCTGAAGTGCCTTTGATGAGATGAGATCACATTTTAGAGGGGGCTGCCTGCTCTCTGCCTGTAGCCAAAAACAGCCTAATTGTGTTTTGTCCCATATGTGAATTATTATTAACGACGATTCATTTACTACACTTCCTTTGCCAATTTCCTAAATTAAAAAAATACCATGTTGAGATTTACAGCGCACCCCCCCATTTTCTGCACCGGCTTCCAGCATCACCATGGCAACTTCCAATCAGCAAGGATGCTAGAGCCTGCCGGCCGTGTGTTTGGCGCGAGGCTCTGAGAGGCGCAGGTGGAGCACATATGGAACAATGGCCTAGTGAAAAAAAAAAAAGAAACACCCTTCCCGCCTGTATGTGCCAGCAGTGCCCATTTTAATCCCACCGTTACCTTCTAGTGCTCTCTGATGGAGACGTTCTGCTGCAATCACAGCCTAAGACTGCTGCTGGGCCTTTGCCAGACTTCACTTGACAAAGCCAGACCCAGTGTGCTTTTGTAAAACAAAGTCTCCAAGAGTCGTGGATGCACCATCTCTTGATCATTCAGTGTAATTGTTCCTCGCTGTTCCTCACTGAAACATCGCTGACCTTGGCTGATCCTGACGAAGAGACGCTCGGTCATGTTTTTTGGAAGCTAATCTGCACCGTAATACATGTTTTACTATATGTTGGGACATTTATGGCCATATATACATTGAGGCTGGTTGCTAATGACTTTTGTGCCTCATATGGCCAGTAATTGGGGTAGTAATGTTATGGAAATCACTAGCATGTGCAGTAAATAAATCAATCATCCAAGGGGCCTTATCTATCACTGCACATTTAAGCAGTCAGCTCCTATGTAGGTTAATTAAAGCACAATGGCCGAGGATAGGACCTGGCACCCATCCTGCTTATGTTTAAGCCTTCTCTAGGCCCGCTGGGCTGGAGCTTGCTACAGCCAGATGAAATTTGCCCATTTTATCCACCCCCATCCCCAGCTGAATACATAAATCATCTGTAAGGGTCTCAGCTTCGACCCTAAATTCCGTGAACAATGACGTTTGTCCGCAAATACCACACATAATTGCTGGATACTCTTCAAAGCAAAAATCGTGTTTCTTTGCACTTATCTAGGGGCATATAGCGCAGATTTTTGTGAGTCACTTCATCTGGTTTTGGAACAAATCAATTAAGATGTTGTGCAACATCCAGCATGGTTATTGGGTAAAGTGTGCCACCACTGACGCTTTTATGTTTGGTCTGAGCTGGGAGATAAGAATGAATGGCATCTGTGTGTAGGGGGAGGTTGGTTGAGTAATATAGACATGTCAAAGTTCAAACAAAGGTATATTTCAAATCAAAACTCAAACTAAGTCTTTTTTTCGGCAGTGAGTCCTGAGGTGGATTCTAGTTTGAAATTCAATATTTACATTATGTTTACTTAACCCAGGTAATGCTTCATTACTTCAGCATTTTGGGGGTTTAGTGAGTGATAGATATGACTTTCACTGATGCTGTGAGAGGTGTAAGCTTAGAGCCGGGCCTTAGAGGTCTATAGAAACAAAGGGGGAAAATAATAAATATCCTTTTCAGTATTCTGCTAGTTAGACACTTAGTTAGCAGCTTTCCCTACATGTAGCTGGTGAGTCAAGAATTACACTATTTAAACCACTAGTATAGTGTATATTATCTTGTTTATTTGTTTCTTCATGTGTTAAATAGAGAAGAGGATGTGGAGACTCTGAAGTTGTTTGAAGGAATTTTTATGGCGCTGGCTGGGGGAATGAAAACAATGTCACTAATGACTTTTGCCGTTCTATAATTAGTGATTTTATAATTTTCCATGACTTTAGTTGAGTGGTCATAAACTAATAAAACTGGTCCTGTGAGTGTTGTTGTAGCCTGTAGCGAACCAGCCAAAGCTCGAGTCCAACAGATTCTCACCACTTCCCTGACCAACCGGATCAACTGATTAATTATGATTATGATGTGATATCTCCTCCAATTTTATGCACACTTTAAGTCAGTCGAATCATACTGCGTGTTGTTTCCACGAACACACAATTAGAAAAGGCTTCATGTCAACAACAATCTCCTCTCTCACCCTGGGAGGATCAGAGCAGAGACACCAGGCTGATACAACTCCTTGTGGCCCTCGGCTGTCACTGATAACAACTGTATCTCATTATCCTCCTTGTGGGGGCCACAAAGGTAGCGGCGACCGTAAACACCATCCTCCTATCCTTCCACAATGGGCTGTTCGCCGACAAAAGGCACTCTCGAAAGCTTGAACCCAAGCCAACAGCTCTATTCATGTTGCCATGAACGGCAGATGTCTTGGTGAGCCTATGGAAGGTTAGAGATCTATGTCGCTCGTGCAGACAACTGCAACATAAATCGGCGTCTTGAGGCATCTGCAGAGTGAGGAGCAGAGGCATTTTATTTTTTTTGGTATTGATATCATGGGTTTTTCAGTTTGTTTAATTAGTGGTGTTCTCTTGAGTATGAGTTGGAAGAGACAGTTTAATTTAGGAAAAACCAAAACTTTATTGTTGTTATGTCTGCACAAACATCATCCTCTGCTAATCCTCCTACAATTTCTTCCTTTTTTTAACCACACTGAAGCTTTTTGGGTGGCAGGTTCCCTAACATGGCTGTACCAAAAAAAAAAAAAAAAAATTCTTGATTGAGTCGACAGTGTTTCAGTATTATCTGGTATTTCATGGAGTGTATTGCTAATTAACCAATTACGAAGTAACTACAGACCATGTTGCCATGGGAGCTCTCCAGCTGTGATGCCAGTCAACATGTTGACGTTCTGACCCATGAGTCCTCACAAGTCATTATGACATTATTGCACAGTACTCAGTAGTCATTACTACATTATTAAATGAGCACTCGGTAGTCATAGGCTGGACCACACCCATCACACCCAGCCTTCACTGAGACCACGTTAACACTGATCTCGGCTAGCTACACCTCTGAAATATTTTCGGTGACTTCGTCTTCTACGGTATTGATACTACCATGGTGACAAATCTGTCCACAGAGACAGGCAGACAGACAATCCACCATTTCCCCATATTCACATACACACAGACTCATTTTGAAAACAATACCAGCCCCACTGTCACAGCTGCTGATCAAGAGACCGACTGATAATGGAAATAATCATTCCATTAAATCTGATTGTGATTCTGTATCCATTCATTTTGTTAACTTGCTTATTTGCGTTCAGGGTCACAGGGGGTTGAACGCATCCTGAGTGATGGACAGGGAAACAGTTTCTCCAGTGTGTTGCAGGTAACATACTGTGTATTCATCCAAACAAAAAAAATGTGGAGTTTCCAGTTCACCTAACCTGCATGTGTTTTGACTGTTCAGAGCACCTGAAGGAAGCAGCACACAGAGAGAACAAGCTAAACTACACGCTACAATGGGCCTGGAATCAGTAACCAACTGAGAAATGAACTAAAACCCGGATTATCTACAGGCCATATCAGAAGCTAAACTGCAACAACAGCAGCATCACTGTTTGGTGATGTGAGTGACAGTGTTTTCATCCTCTACAGTGTTTATGACCACCATAATAACTCCAGAAAAACAAGTGCAACTTATGAATTTCAGAAAACAATAGCATCATGATCAGCACACAGTTAAACATCTTCGTCAACAGTCTGAGCCATTATTAAAACGCGGACAAATCAATCACTACTGAGTGTGCTACCCCTTCTTTCATTAGGAAATCATATAGATTAAATGTTAATCATAGCTAACTCTATACCAGTGGGCTTCTGCCAAGATGACAGATGGACCATTAATGAGAATAATGAGGGAATCTTAGTCTATACACGGATATGGAGATGGAACAACAAGAATAACACCACACTTGGCTTTCAAAAAACTGTTATTTAGACAGAAATAGAGGAAGATAATCAGTATGCACATGCAGGATTGCTGCTTTCCCAAAGTCAAAGAGTATGTGTTAAAAATGTGTGAGATCACTACAATGTGGATGCACACGTGTTTTAAGATGTTTTCATAGTGGGCGCTGCCACAGGAGACTGAGGGAAATTGGTGGTAACACCTGTCACACACATTCAGCATCAGATATTAGCATCCGTCTCTTTAACTGGTCTGTGAACGATGAATAATTACTCTTGTTTAAAAAACTGCCTATTAGCACTAACCAGGTTATATTGGACATCTGTCTCAGAAAGCTGACTGATATAATTGGCTGCCTTCATATCATGCTTCACTATAGCGAAGAACACTGGCATGACAGGCGTCGAGGAGTGATGCTGCTGTTCACTCTGGCTTGGTGACGTAGCTCCCACATGTCATTTACACCAGCGAGTCAAATTAAATTGTACGAGATGAAAGTTGCGGAAAAAAAACAGAACACATATGTCCATGCGTGGCGCTCAGTGGCATGTTATTGGCACTGTGTTTTCATCAGGTCTGATAACATATGTTTCGAACTCAGGAGGCTTTGGGCAGGAGGGAATTGTGTGGCGTTTGAAGTCAACTGCCGCATTAAGCAGAGAAGCAGCACAGTAGTGTGGAGATGCTCTCTTGTTCAAAGGGATGGAAGGAACCGCTCCGGGGAGCGTCCAACATCAAGAGCTGACCCCGGCACTGTTTCCCGCTACCTTCTGCCATGCGTCCCGCCGCCGTATGCTGTGATTCCCAAAGACCGGCAGGCCTGTGCCATCTGGCCTCACTTCGGATTCCCCGGACACATATTGGGAATCCAAACTATGCCACCTCCCCGTCTCTCCCTTCCCTCTGCGCTCTCTCCCTCTAGGTCGTCTCTGCGCCTCCACTTCATCCCTGCTTGAGTGTTGGCTCAAGTGGAAGGGGTCTGCTCTCCAAGTGATCCCAGTTGCCCTTTTCCTCTTTAATCCCCTTCTGATGGGATCCAGTAGGAGCCCTTTAAATTCAGAGGGAAACGGTCGATAGTTTTTAAGATGAAGGAAAATCCCCTGAGGGACATCCACCTAGTTCAGTCTGTCTCTGTTGTAGGGTGCTCGGTACGTTACATTACCTTCAGACTGCTTCCTCCTGAACTGCTGCTGTACCTCAGTCAAAAATGGCAAAATTCATGCCCTCAAACACCTCACAGGAAGAAGCATATGCTAGATATTAACACGCCAAACAACTTTTCCATTTCAGAGGACTGAGTGTGGTGTAAACGTGTTCATAGACACACACAAAGGAAGAGGAGGCTCCAGGAAGAGAGCAGTGGTGGGCTGTACAGTATGTTCTGTAGCACTGCCACAGATTTCACACTCTTTTTGTGTGTCTCTTTCTCTTCCTCTCCTCTGGGCGTCGCCTCAGTGGGGAATTCGATTCCCTAATAACTGGGGAATCAAAGTTGGACAGCACCACTGCTGAGAGTCATAAAGGAAGCAGTGGAGTGGCTGGCCATTCATTCATCCAGGCCCTTTACAACATATACCAGATGGACGCTGCACGTCACCGGGTGACATCTCAAGACAGCCGCGGCCGCCTGCCTGCCCAGCTTGGAAAAGATGAAAGTTATGAGGGAGACGGGAGGCAGGTTGCGTCAAACAGAGACAGATCTGATCAACAACTGCACAGAGATGAAATCAAAGTGGTTGAAGCATGTGGCGTGAGGCATCTGGTATTCTAGCAAACAGAAGCTAGCGTAGCTGCCAACGCTTTCAGGGGAGAGTCCCCCCCCCCCGCTCAGCGGCCTCAAGCCAGTGGAAATGTTACTGGCTTGTGTTTTATATCCACAAGAGGTGTGTTGTTTGGCTGTGTTATACTAATGTTATTTTTTTTGGAGGTGAAAGGAATTTTCACAGGTAGCACAGAGACAAGACAGTTGTGTAACAAAGGTCCTGGGCAGAATTCAAACCAGAAGCCATGTTTACATGGTACACACATTTTAGACCACAATGCTGCCAGGACGCCCTCTACGCTAAGTTACAACACACCAAGTCTAAATAGTAGTTTATTTATTCAAGGTAAATCAGTAGCAAAGGTGACATTAGGAGTCTGGGTTTGTCGGAATGACGCCAGCACATCTGCTCAAATCCTGGGCCATTTTCTCATCAGCAGAGAGAGCCAAGATCTGATAACACAATATTCAAAATGCTCTTTTGGTTTGTTTTATATCAGCAAATCTCACATTTTCATTTAGGATACTGGATTCTTACAAAACGCAAATTACAGTACCTCCGTAATTCAAAGCAGAGTTTATGTGATGTGGGTTTATGTGCTGTGTTACAACATTATAAATGGTGTATCTATGTACATCTGTACGTCAGGTGTAAAGAACCTCCTGTCAGCCCCTCCTGGCATTGATTTTACATTTCATACTACTTCCTGCAAAGAGTGCTGTGAGCATCTGATCCTCTAATCTCAGAATGCCAGCTTTCACTCAATGTCATCTGCCAATGAGCTGCAACCAGGCGCCCATCCTGCCTCTGGCACCAGAACTGCACCCATCCAGCTTGTGTGCTCTAATACCCACCGTTGCTAGGCTACAACGAGAGGAATCAAATTTAGGTGGCTTCCACAGCTGCGCTGTACTGTTGTGCACCGAGGGATATACATGGCAGCGTTCCCAGTATGCACCTGGATGGAATGAAACAGGAAGAAGTGGAGAAGTCTAATCTACTAGGCACAGTAGTGGCTATCTGTCCTGCGTTTGTCCGGAAACAAGAGGAAATCACATTTCACATTATGGATTCTCTGATTTTTTTTAAGAAGCTGCGCACTATTGACCAGGTAACTGTGAGTTATGAGTTTTACTGACAGCAGGAAAGTTAGCAGGGGGGACTTTAAAGTAAAATTACTGAGAACAGTGAGGATTTATCTGGAAACTGTGAGCTTCTGGTCTTAATGCAAGCACTTTCAAAAATGGTGCCACAAGGTTCTTGGGGGAGCTCTGTAATAAACAGGAACATATGTTTTTTTGAGGAAAAGATGGAGGAATCTTGTGATAATCTAAAAACAGCCACATTTTCTCTAGTCAAAATACTATTTTTGAGCTTTCACTTATCATTCTTTACAAATGCTGTGATCTCATCCCCTTTTAATCATCACTTCATTGCATCACTGAACTCTCTTTGCTCAGATCTGTGAAACAAGAGTTTTGAACATTTGGCTGCAAACAGTCTCTCCAACATGCCAAAACCCATAAAGGGCTTCTCCACAGCTGACTTCCTGCATCTTAGTTACAATGTAATCAGTGGACCACGCTGCTCAGACATTGTTAATTTCACAGGGTTCATGCAACTATAACAACATCTTAACAATCATGTTTCTAAAGAGTTGTGTGCCAAAGGCTGAATTATTAGATCTTGGAGAACATGCCAGGCTGACATTAACAAGACACTTAAAGCAGGCCTTCGCTGAAAGAAGTGAAACCTCTTAGCGGACTGTGGTGTGTTTTATCCATTATCCATTACATGTCTCTACAGCTCAAAAACTTACACCAACACAAAAAGAAACACATATCAGGATCTGTTTTCTTGACTAAACTAAGTCCATGTCTGCATTATATATATGAAGGAGTGCAGCCAGCAGCTAGTTAGCTTAGCTTATCATAAGGCCTGGAAACAAGAGGGCACAGCTCACTACAGCGTGGGTTACATGCTGCGTTGTTTCGTGGCCAATTCCTCGCATGACATCTTCACACTTCGGTTTCAGTTTCAGAATACTTTAATCCCAAAGGGCAATTCAGTTCCACAGTTTCAAACAAAGAGCAACCAAGACCTAACATGTTCCTTAATGACATTATCATGCACTTGTATTTTGTTACCTTTGAACAGAAGCAGGCCGTGTCCCTCACACATTTGACAGACATGTGATAGTGTCATATCAGAGTGATCAGTTTTCTAATCTCCCACTGAGGAAGAAAAAAAAAACACCCAACAGCACTTCTGACAAAATGATATGTAAATGAAAACCTTGTGACTAATACATAATGCCAGACATGCATCTAAATATAGGAGGTTCAACATAATTTAATTGAAGGCTAATGTACCAACTCTGTCCAAATACCACAAACTAATTTCCATTGAATTCCTTGTAAAAGCCAACATCCCTCGACTTGCTTGTTTGACTCAGAGAAAGACTGGAAGTGACTGCAATCAGCGAGAGTGTACTCAATTTATTCGTTTACTCTGCCTGGGCATATATGGACATGATTGGTAATCCTTTCACGTGTGATTTCAAAGCTGGACTTAACCAGTGGGTGGAGAGCAATCGTTTAACGCAGCCTGTCAATGCAGACTAATAAATGCACAAATACATTCTCATTTGAAAAAGATCCAAGTTTCTGGACTTCAGGATCCACCCACTCTTGGAGAGATGTACCCTCCTGTGCTGCATTTACTGCACCCACCTACCCACCCACACACACACACGAACACACATACAGACACACAAACATCATCTTGCAGTACCAAACGAAGTACAATAATTATCTTTGCCATCATTTTCTAAGTATGTCAGGATCCAGTAGAAGCTCCATAACTAAACAATATTTTGTCCCAAAAGTGCTAAATACATCCTTCCCCTCCTCTGGCCCCTCCTTGCCACTGTGAGCCAGAAACAGATGCTGCTGCCACCATGTTGCCAGCTCTCCCAATGGCAGAGAAGATGACAGGAGCTGCCAAAAACTCAGTCTCCTTCAGTAGAAGAGGCTCAAATGATGTTCAAGTGCATCCTCTCAAGGAACTGCCTCATGTGTTAAATGAATGGAATATTAATGTGCACATATATAAAATAATTCTTCTACAATTTGGCCCCGTCAGCAAATAAAGTCCTACTCTGAAAAGAATCCGAGTGTATCCTGAGTGTATCGTCACCTCCCTCCTCTCCTTGCCTCTTTGCTCCAACTTACTTTTAGACTGAAGCTGAGGTGTCATGACCGAGGAGGAGGAAGTAAGAGATTTTTCAGACCTTTCCTCTCATCTGTGCCCGTAAGTAGGAGTGGGTTCTTTTTTAGCCTTTTTAAAGTGAGGGGTGAAATGGGCAGGTGAAGGAGAGCTGGCAGAGGAGGCAGTGGGCTGATGCTTGATCTGCTGAAATGTGGCAAAAAAAAAAAAAAAATCTGAGTTATGGAATGAGTTCCTTGAAAGGACTTGAAACCTAATAATGTGCATAACTATTTGTTCCATGTATATTCAAGCAAACAGTGGGAACAGAAAAAATATGTGTAATCTAACTGCCTGAGGAGAAACTAACTAAGCAGATTTACTATTACAGTAATGTTTATGAACTAAATAAATTATGAACTAAATATTGGTGTTTTAAGTGGAAAATTATCTTGTAAATTAAAAACAACAATATAAGGCCTATATTAAAAAAAGAAAAAAATCACTCCATCGAACTGGAGAATAATATCAATCAGAACAAGTCCTAACTCTGCCTGACACCGTCTGATGAGGACTTTTACTCCTAACAGAATTATTTTATAGAATTTGCTCCTAATATATATATTATTATATTATTAAAGTACAATTGATAATGTAGGGTTTTTATTTAAATTGACTGTTTCACTACCTGAGCATCTCTGCATTGTGATATTGATACCTCTTCCATCTCACACAGCAGCTGTGTGCTCTGGCCAACAAGATGGCAAGAAATGGAGATACTGCTGTGGACTCACATCAAATCAAGAAAAACCCCTAACACACTACGTGTCTGTTTTAGTGGTTGTTTCCTGTTCATCTACAATGAAGTCTGCACTTAGGCCAATATCATGTCTTCCACTAAGATTTTTACTGTGAGTCGAGTTAACAGTGAGATTGACATCTGGTGCAGATGGTCAATAGAAATTTAGATTAAATTAATATTTCAGGGATTATTGCATTATTGCCAAGGAAATCATAACAAAATAGATCTGAATCAGACTAATAGCTGAAAATAGGATTAATAGAAGAAAGTCAAACCAGGCTGGATGTTGTTTAGAGTGTGGAGGAGTCTTTAACACACAACACACACTGACTGCTGTTGAAAGGCTTATGAAATCAAATAGCTATATATTGCCTGTGGGAACTGGCATATCCAAAGACCTACAAGCGTCTTGTTCTCTCACACACACACGCACACACACACACTCTGTCTCACGCCCCATGTGAACACTCATCTTTAACGAGGGGAGAGCTGAAACCATGCGTGATTGTTTTAGAGAGGCTGCCCTAAAGGCACGTTATCACTCAATGTGGGACTGCTTCTCCCAGTCATACATCCTCTCTTGTTGATTGTGCAGCGCAGCAACAAAGGCATCATTAGTGGGGCTTTGGTCCCCACCAGGCCCGGGCTAATTATGAATGGGGGGCCCGGTAATAATTCAAGGGCCCATCGGTGCAGCTTGAAACTGAAGAGAGAACTTCACAGATTCAGTGGTAGCGTATTCGGCCCATCTGCCTCCATTTCCCAGCCACCTGCCTGAAGATCTGACCCACGTCAGCCACGAGGATGGAGCACCATTACACACAAGAGAGAGGCGCAGGAAACATATGGGATTTATACATCGCTTTAATGAATGAGTTGCCGTGGTC
Organism: Selene dorsalis; assembly: GCA_900303245.1. Classification (NCBI taxonomy): domain Eukaryota; kingdom Metazoa; phylum Chordata; class Actinopteri; order Carangiformes; family Carangidae; genus Selene; species Selene dorsalis. The sequence continues at coordinate 12,579 of OMNW01035448.1, read as the reverse complement.
ATTAAAAGCTTTGGACAATTACCTGGTTAGAGCACGATGGCCTGCCTGGTAAACTGTCACACAGTGCTACATTTTGCTTTTTTTCCCCCAGGATCTCCCCCACATGCTGACGCAGGAAAAATAGTGTGCACTGTTCATTTAGTAGCTTCTCACATGCACACACACGCAAACATTCAGCCATATGTGCAGTGAAAATGATACATTTGGGGAAAATAAAACAGACAGGAGAAAAGGAGAGGAGCATATTTTCTATGAATCTGTTCTAAGGGAAAATGTTGCTGCTGTTTTTGTTTCGTTCCGGTTACTGTAATAATTGTGTAATTGCTGTGGATCCATGGGGAAGTGATCATTGTTTCTGCCAGAAGAGGGCAGTATCCATTTTCTTAATCACATCTCAAGTGATTTCCCCCTTGGCCAAAGCAAGCACAAACATTGCTCCAATTCCAAACCCACAAAAGGGGGAATTTGAAAGTAAACAAATGAGCCCGATGGGATGATCAGCATTCTCAGATTCACAGCATAAACTCTTTTCCCATGGAGCTGTCTCATAATTTCAACACAAGCCTCAGATTTATCTCTGGGTGGCTGATTCATTTGGTGACGTTGAGGATCTGATTTAGAGCGTCTCTTGGATTTGACAATTTATAAAAACATAAAAATAAAAATAAAAAAATCCAAAGAGTGGCTGCAGGGCTGTGAGGAGCCACAGTCGCTCACATTATTTATAGATGATGAAGTGTATATTATCTCATTTTACTACTTGAAGTAAGTTCATCTAATTTGAAATGTGAGCCATTTGGTCAAACTGAAGCCATAAAGTATTCATGAAATCCTGATGAGAGGTGTAGCATAAAGTAGGGTGGCTCGAATGCAAATCAAGAATATGGTTTTCCTTCCAGATGCTGATGAATAACATGGTCAAGCAAACAGTATGTTCAGTGACTCTGTAGCTCTGCTCATATGAAACCTGATAAAAATCTAAATGTCATTTTTATGAAGTTATCATCCTCTGAATCTCCCCAAATTAAACACAGTGCCATGGAGTTTTGATTATGAGCCATGATGGAAAGCCATCCAGCTCACTTTTAGCAGTATGCCCCAAATCAAATGTGACCATGTTAAGTGTTACCAGTCTGCTCAGGTCAGTCATTAATATGCAAGCTCTAATTTGGGCCTCCTTGTGTATTAGCCCTTTCTGAATGGAGCAGCTAATTTGAAAATAATCTAGAGTGGCATATAGCTTTTGTCGGCGATGACATCACCGTGTGGATTATTCAAGCAGCTTGCAAAGAAAGTTTCCCAACGATGGGTTCACCACCATTTCTAAGTCCTGCCTTAGGGCCATGAGTCCTCTCTCTTTTGTTTTTTCTCTTTTTCTTTCTTTCCCCAGAGTGCTTTCATGAACCACATGGTCTGGGATGCTCTGTAACAGCATAAACACAACGTGATATTGTTGTAAAAATTTAATACCTGAACACACACTCCGTCAGGATGTCATGTTCTCCACAACATTGGCAGTGACTCAGAAGTGCTGGTCATATTTGTGGCTTCTAATGCAGAGCTGCGGTGAGGATTTTCCTCCCGTCTCAGTTCCAGAAGCAGTAAGGGACTGATTGTGGAGAAAAAGGGAGCTGAACACTGAGTCACAAAAACATGGGGCTGGTTTTGATCTGGATTCAATGGCCTGGAATAACTGGCCCCTGAAGAGCTCTTGTGTCAAATGGTATCTGTGACAGGGAACAGAAAAGGGGGATAAACATGCTGCATTTAACATGTGGACATAACACCTCCCCTTCGCACCATCTGGAGAAAAACAACCTCATCTACAGCTACTAAAGAAGATCTTGTTTTAGCTGTATTTAATAAACCTCAACTTGAAACTGATTTCGATGCGACTACAGCTGCTGACACGGCTCCCACAAAAGGATGGTTTTCTGGAGGAATTTTTGCAAAAAGCTGCTGACGTTACAATAAGAGCATCAAAATGTTGCCGTTTAACAACAGACATACTATCATACTCGCAGTAAAGACGCATCGACAAGTTGGCTGACTTCCCTTTGAATCGTCCTCTGCTTTGTAATGTGAGGGTGTTTGGAGGCAGGTCAAAAGGCCCTTTCAACCCAAGGCCTCACCTACTTCCTAATGAATTCCCAGGGTCCATCAACCTGCAGGCGCTCCCATACAAGCTAACCAATGATTACACCTTGAGGGGGAGAGGGGGTGGGTGGAGGAGGGGGAGGAGGAGGAGGAGGAGGGGCTGGTGAGATAGAGCATCCCCAGTACACACACACACACAACACACAACCTTACAGACAACCACCACCACTACCATCACCCCCCAGATTGGAGGCAGGTGCAGCAGCAAATCAAGCCTCATTAGCTGCACCTTCTGCTAGCGTATACCGTGGACAGATGGAAGCTCGCCCTCACATGTTACCTCACATCAGATGGCAGTTGGAAGAGGGTGGCTAGGGGGTAACAGGGAGGTACACTCGCCCCCTTCTGCCGGCACTACTTCCTCTCTGTTACAAGATGCCCCCGAGCGCAGACCTAGCACCAGAATGCTCCTTAACCTTAATCCTGCAGGCAACTACCAGTTTCCAGAGAATATCTGACATCAGATCAGTTGTAACTTATTCCCCGTCAGGCCTGGACCTGGTTAGAGAGGTGCATTCCTGGCCCAAGGAGGAATCGTGGACCTACAGAGGCCCCTGTGGCTTTGTTTCTGCCGAATACATGTAAAAAGAGCTGGGAGCGTGTATGCATTAGCATGCTCTAGCATATGATATGCTAAGACACACCATGGGGCCACCAGGTAAGTGACAGAGCCCCACCTGCAGGGTATCATATCACCCCCTTGTCCTCATGGCTCTGACATTAGATCCTGAGTAGCTAATTGAGGCAACAGTGCAATTCATTGGTGTTGGGCCCAGTGTCAGCACCTTCTTCAAGGTAATAGCAGATTTATTCCCATCCCACTGGGGATGTGGGCAAAACGTGTCAAGGGGAGGCCATGTGCAAATTGAAGCTGTCTGTGTGATAAGAAATATTGCACATATGCTTTTCGGCACAGGGGAAAGCTGTCAGAGCTGGATGGGTTTAGGGTGCCGGACTTTCCTGTCGGGCCCCTCAAGGTGTTGTGGGTCTAATTCAGAAACATGTGTAAAGAAAGATGCCCACATGATGACAGACAGCAACCTCCACCTGATTTCCTCAAGGAATCTAGTGAGAGAGTTCCAGTTTAGGAGTCCCATAAAGAAAAAGTTATGTGAGATCTGAAGGGGAAGACGCCACAGGGCTGCACGTATCAAATAGTGCAATGCATTAATACCACAGGTAACTTTTTAAGTGCTTTATCCAGATAATGAGGTCAGGCACAATTTTATGACTTAGATAAGTGGTGTTTTGGCAGCTCATTATGTACAATGAATCAAAAATATGTAGGCCTGTTCTCATATTTAAAATGCGAGTCTGAGTGACTGAATTTACGTTGTGGTTTGAAGGGGTGGTGATAGGGAAATTCTTAAAAGGGTGTCAGTGGTGTTGCAGGAAGAATAAGGGCAGTGGTACAATGGGTACTTTGTCTAGACTTGGTAGCTAGAAGAGGGAGGGGTCACTGCAGTGGGAATGGAGCTATTGCATTAATGGATTGAACTTAAGTAGATGGCTTGGAAGTACATGCAATCCTCAGGTTTTGGGGTCTCGAGCATGAAAAACACAGCTGGATATTTGTTCCTCAGAATCCAGAGAATCCACTGTGGCAGGATTTTATGTTTAAACTGCTACATGTCCAGAAGGATAAACTATCTTAAAGTTGCTCTGCTCAACATTTTATGTAAACAATGGAGGCACTCATCACAAACTCTGCAGCTCCCCTCAGCTATGCAAAGTGTTGTAGTGTCTTTGAGATCATTGTTTTTGGTTTAATGTCCTACAAATGTTTGCATTTACTCCCTCCTCTCAAGCAATAAAAAGAAAGCCCCCATAGACCCATTGTATACAAGCCCAGCTCCAAATGGATCAAGTTAACAATTAGCTTGTAAATATATATTATATATTATAAATTTACCTCACAAGGCAGTGGTTCCTAAAACTGAGCTACAGGGAAAATTAATTTTGGACATATATTCATCCAGTGGGAAAAGATATGGCTCAAAGTGAATGAGTGCTAACTGCTGACATGTTTGCCAAATCAGCTTTATAAAGTGAAAATATGGTGATAATATCTCAGTGTTGTGTTTACAGCTCATTATGGTGCAGATGAATATCAGTCAGTATAGGATCATTTTGTGTAATAAAAGGAATGTCAGGAAATATCTTGATAAATTTTGTTCAGAATACATAACAGTAACAGTTTATTTGTGTAGCACTTTTCGATACAAATAACAAAAGTGCTTCACATGAGTCAAATAAAAAGCATCATGCCAGGAATAAACCGCTCCGAGCTGTATCTTGCAGTAAAATTCTCAAGGTCATGTCAGGTTAGCTCTGCATGGTGCACACCTCCAGTATGCCTGGAAGCCATGTTGTTGGACTGGCCTTAACACGCCCTCCTTCATCTTTAACCAACAGCGATGTTAGCTACAGTAGGAGGAAGCAAAGTGAATCTTTCCACAACCGAAATTCAAAATTTACTTCAATAAACTGAAGCCTTTTCTAAAGACAATGTCAAGATCTCTGCGAACATTTCTGCTTGTGATGTCAAGTCCTTGCGTAAATGAGCTGCATCTGCCTTGACATTTTTAACAACATTAATTTCAATCAAGCTGCTGAGGAGGTACTTCTGTTTGGCTGGGAGCTAATGAAGAAAACAGAAACACATATGGGACTTTTTTTTCTTCCCTTTCCTCTTCTCATCCTTCGATCTGCTCCCAGATCCATATGCCATATGGGAAAGTGTGGATGAGAAGACCCGAGAGCTCGGTGCATGTTCAGTCTCTCTCCAAATGCAGCTGAAAGAATCAAAAAGTCTCCCTCTCTTGTCTTGTTCGCTCCCCTGGGCACATGAAAGTGAAGGTTACACTTGCAGCCCTTTTAATGGCGGTCCTTTTTTGAGGGGGTTTTGTTTCATTTGGAGGATATCTTCATTGTTAATCCATCGCCTGTTGCCAGGTTTGAACACGAGATGCCATATGTTGTATGCTGCCTCACTACCTCACTTCTAAACCAAGGATTTCAGTTTTGTCATTTTTGATATGCTTCACAACCAGACAGTCTGTTTCAGGTGGGCTGCTGGTCTTTTTAAACGTAACACTTACACGTTTAAAAAACTAAAATGCAGCACTGAGAACTACTGGGGGACACGTGTATGATTGAAACCCCAGGAGACATTGCCTTAATCTTGAAGGTAAAAGCCTTAAGAAACGTAAAAAACAAGAGCACTCACACAGTATCAATCTTACCTCAAACATACAGACATTTCTAAGTAGAAGTCGGACACGGTTTCAAGCTTCAGAGGAGAGTTCTCGCTCAATCACTGCGATGTGCTTCAGCCAAGAAGAAGTCTGGAAACCATTAACAGAGAGTATAGCGGTGCTTCAGCAGAAAGTACAGTAAATGTTAAGCAGGTGAGGGATTCGAAAGCTGTAATGATGTGAATTTTTCTCATCAATCTTCCACAAAGATTTTTGTAAAGTCTGCAACTTTATTCTAAAGCTTGGCACCATGTTCAACTCCTTTTTAATCTCACACACTGGAAAATATCTGTTGACACTCTTTAAAATGTGAACTGCAGCATGCTGCGGGAATGATGATCCTCGCCGGGTATGTTTAGGGGCCTTACATGAGGCAGATGTCTATGGATACCATACTTAAGATACCAACACAGCACAGACTGCATTATATAAATAAAGAGGCCTTCCCCCAACATAAACAATTATTCCAGTCAGTATTTTCACAGGTGGGAGTGCAATATTACTGTGCCAGAGTCTATACATTGCACCATTCATCACATAATTAGATTTCCATGAAGTAGATTGCCTCCTTATTGGCTGTCACTTCGACTCTATGCTGTCAATGAGAGAAGCCCCTCCTGTGGTCTGCTCCATCGCCCATCTTTACTTTGCATACCTGCCAACACAGCCATAAAGAAATTACCCTAATCATCACAGTAATTAACATCAATAATTATTGACAGTGCCACAGACGGGAGGGAACGACAGACAAAAGAGTTGGGCTCTTTGTTGAGCGTTTTGATGGCAGTCTCTCCAGGAAGAAGCATCAGTTCCGCTCTTCAAAAGTCCAATGGACGTGCCAGAGCGAGGTATAGCAGGCAGGTTGACATCATATACTCGCTAATGTAGAGTGCCAACCAGCAACAGCAGGTAACCCCCCACCCGCTCAACCTCCCCCAATACATGCACATGCACACACACACACACACACACACACGTGCATGTGCACACACAGGCGTGCGCACGTACACACAAACACATGTGCACAAGTCAACAAACATAACAGGCACCAAAATGGGCATACACACTTACAGATGTGCAATGATTAATTAATACTATGGTAGGTAAATTTGAAACATTGTTCCCTCCTAGTGTTGGGAAACACAGGGAAACACAGGGAGCACATATGGGAAGAGTCAGATTAAAGGGGACGACGACTCATTTTAAGACTTAACACCTTCACTTATAGATAGATGTGGGTATGGATGCGTTTAAAGAGACATGGTTTAAACAAAATGGCTCTGTATATTTTAAAATTCATTACTGGTTTTGACGCTGACTATTGAGTGACACACACAATATTTCACCATGAGAGGCAGGAGGGATTTTAGTTTGATGTTTTATGTTTGAAAGTTGATCACACATTTCAGTAGAAACTTATTCATATATCAGAATCAGATTTATATTTTCTGATCCCTCCTCCTTGCACCCCCATAAACCAGCGTACATGAGATGTCCTGGCCTTTCTGCACCTCTGTTGACCAGTGAGGTGTCTCCTTTCACTCCTTTCACTTTGTGCATACCAGTGGTTAACTGCTGATTACATGTCGTTTAATATGGCATATGCTGATATAATATGGTGTGATGTGACACTCACCTGTTGTAGTGAGGCCCTGGCTCCTTGGCAGATGTGGAAACAGAGAGTGGAAAGCCTTTGTTTGAAGTCAAAAGGAGATTTCAGCAACTTCCAGCTTGTTGTGGAGAAGAGCACCACCTGAGCAGCGTTTACTCTAACGGGGTCAGGTGTTCCACAGTGAGGAGACACACATCAAAGACCTGACACATCATCTGCTCACATTATCAAGAAAACAACAAGCACACGGCAGTGGAAAACAAGGGTTGAAGCCAACACAGCTTTCCATTCTCACTCCTTTTGTGTGTGTGTGAGGTTGTGATGATAAAATGTGGCAAAAAATATGGAAATCATTTGCTCTCCTACACAAAAAGGTCAGAGAGCACACTTGTGTTCAGAGCTGCAGGCCTGGAGCCAGCAGGGATGCACTGTGTTGCTTAAGGACACCTCAGCAGTGTGGATATGGCTGGTTATGTTATTCTCTATGACAGTTATATATATATATATAGGTTTTTTTTTCTCCAATCCTGGCCTGGTGCAGCTTGCAGCACATGCACACAATGGTGCTAAACTAACAGAGCTAGTAACTCGATTCCTCGTGTGACAAATAATTTCACTTTACTGCAACATTTTGATGCCAGGTGACGTGTCTGACGTCTTTTCATTTATGGCACATACAGCTTCTCGATTTTATATATGCTCAAGGAAATAGGAACGTACAGTGATTTAGAAAAAGAACCACAGGAAGCTACAGACGGGCTGAGACACTGACCACAGGCAGCCCGATCCACACTCAGGGACAGACCTTGTGGTGACATCTGCTTTTACTCAGGGAGAGCATTCAGCACTTAATAAAGCATGTAATCACACTGTTGTAACTTGGGAGCAGACAAAGCAATGCAGGTGCACAGTGAATGCTTCACACACTGACTTTTCCTTCCTCGGACATGTCTGTTTCTGCTTATTGGATTTTAGTTTATCAGCTATTTTACATTAAGACACAAATGAAGACAAACAACTACTTACAGCCTTTATGATAGATTACAGGTTTTTACAGCACGAGAAAGAAAGCCATTAAGAGCAAAAACACCACAGAAGAGGTGTTGGTCTCTTTGCCTGCATACACCTGCATGCAATTTTCCTCATGTAAGTGGAGAGGAAAAAGGAGGGAGTTGTAGTTTTTACTCCAGTGTAATTTAGGAGGGTAAAAGTTGCATGTCATAACCATCAAAAGGAGGTTTTGTGTGCGTCATGACTGCTAGGTTGCAGTTCTTTATTGTTATCGGCCGACAGGATATGCTGATGAGGCGGACACACCACGCCACATTGCTGAAATATTTTGCCATCCAAGGTTAAGAAAAAAAAAAATCTCCCAGGTTGTGTTTCAGGTTTTGCACAGACTGAATCTGAACGCTGCAGCAGCTTTGCAGTGCACAGAGCAGGCTGAACTGAAACTCACTTTGAGTGTGTTCCCTGCATCTCTTCTCATATTTCAGCTAAACTGCCTCCTTGCCAGGGCCAAGGAATGCATCAGGCACCATAAATCAGGGGCTTGATAGGAACTTGGCGGCCGGACAGCAGTGCAGAGAGCTGTGTTATGTAGCTACAGTACAGTAAAGATGTTTTAAGGTGAACATTACCATCTTGGTGGAAGAGAAAAACGAGGGGGAGGATACTTTGATTCAGGGGAGTTTTGTCCAAATGACAGAGCAATGAAAGCCCTTCTCACCTCCTTCAGCCCTTTGCATTCCTTTACTTGTGAATCACTATGATCACCAGTAGGAATACAGGCCTCAAACCCCAGTCTGGCGCTACCTTTACATTTATTTATCCTGTACAGTTCTGACTCAGGCAGCAGGTCATTTATGGTGAAAAGTGTGTGAAGGTGGGTTTCGCTCGAGCTCCGCATTGTACCTCTTTCTCGTCACGGTGAGAGAGAGAGCGAGAAAGAGAGAGAGAGAGAGAGAGAGAGAGAGAGAGAGGGAGAGAGAGAGAGAGAGCGAGAGAGAGAGGGAAAGAGTTCATGTAAAGGAGGCAGCCGGCGCTGTGTGTGCCAGGTTTGTTTGTCACATCTCCGCCTGTCTGCGCCTTATGCAAATGGGCAGGGGGCTGGGAGGGACGGCTCCATGGGAAACTGCTGGTGCTAATCCAGCATGTTGAACAGGGGAGGAGAGGAGTACTTTTCAATAAAGCACCCCCACCCCTCTGTCAAGTCATACACACACAAACACACACACACACACACACACACACACACATGCGCACACCCATGAACAACGCGTTCTCATCCTATGTGCAGTGCATGCTGCCGAACAAACATCACAGAGAAAACACAAAGACACACACATGAGTTCTCTCTCTCTCTCTCTCTCTCTCTCCCATACACACACACACGCACACACTGAACACCTGTTTCTTTTCTGCGCATCCAAACAGACATGCTTTAATATGTGAACAAATCCCACGATCTTAAGACCCACTCTCAATCCACTGGGTGTAATACCAGGGTGCTTTCAATGAGATAACAACAACCCTCAGTGTGATGGGCCTGTACTACCACCTCAAGATAGACTAATAACACGCTCCAACCACAGTCCATGACTTAGACTATGAAATTTATGCAAATTTGTGTGGGAATACACAGAGCTGAGAGAACTATTTAAGACTAGTGTGTTTTCAGACAGGCTTCTTTTATTCCCCAAGCTCTCTTCAACAACATTTTTGCAAACAGACGCAGGCTGTTGTCTGAGAACTCTGCGTGTCCCTTCGCGAACGCTAAAAATTTCTTAGAAAATCTCCAGATACAGCTGAGGAAAGCACCCAACTGTGATTAACTGGTTGAAGACGCAGTTAGAGATTTTGGGAAACATGCTTTTTCACTTTCTTGTCAGGAGTTCAGTAAGAAAATTGAGGTCACCGTCGTCTGTGTGCTGCATATGAAGCTCCAGTCAGCAGCTTGGCTTAGCATTAAGACTGGAAACAAGGGGAAGCATGTGTATTTTCCACACTTTTTGTATGGATGAAACAAATATGCTGATTAAGGATCAGCACAGGTTGAGTTGGTTACCAGTGGACACAGCCTGGTCTTCATGCTAACCTCCGCTAGGCTCACCGATTTGTAGCTTTATATTCAACAGGCAGATGTGAGAATCATTTGTTTCATATTGTCAAAGATGTCCCACGGCTACTGACACGTCTTCCTTTGTGGGTTTATTTTCCAGGAGAGAGATTGCATCTATTTCAGTAAGGTTTATGCGTAGTTTCCTTTTTTTTGTACTGAAATCATGAGCTCTACCCATCTGCACCAAACACCAACATTATAAATCTTTTCCTTAATCATAAAACAACGAAAAAACTGCACCAATTCTGCCGCAATCACTTCCTGCTAGATAAAATGCATTATGCCCAGACCTTGATGCCAAAAGACGAAAGGATCAGATTAATTAATGACCTGATTCCAGCAGCATACAAGATGAATATTACATTCCTCCCATAAAACTTGGGGATGTGACAGAGTTCTTTGTGCTGGCATTGGCCCGTGTCCAACAGCCCAGTCCGGCCTCTGCACTCACAGGTTTGTGTGAGAGTACTCACTGTGCCCGCCCGCCCCTCTCTCTCTCTCTCTCGATCCTCTCTCCAGCACACATGCAGTCAGACGCACGTCAGAGAACCACAAGGCGCCGTTTCCTCTCCTGGATCCATACGGGTACAAGAAGAGGGAGAAGAAGAAGGAAAAAAAAAAAGGACAAACACAAAGGCAATCAACAAATCCCCTTTGCTTGAGCCCTGCGAAACATAATAGGGCCAAATCATCATCTATTTAGCTTCGTCAAATCACTGACAGCAGGCCTTGATAAAAGAGAGTGGAAAATATGTAGGGTACAAGACGCTGCCAAGACCCTCACCGACTGGAGCCCCCTATTGAAGCCAGATGTTGACTCAACTGGCCAATTTTGATAAATGGCATAATGATTACCATTATAGATCGGGTAATTTTATATCAGCGTGCCACATTGTTGGTCCTCTTTAATGATAGCCAAATGAACTCTGGTTTGTGCCTGAGGCCAGGTGGGGTTTCCTGTGTGTGCAGCATGCAGTGCCTCCATCGGCCATAGGGAGGGCACCCCTGCTGTGGACAGGGCACCTGGTCTTGCGGGCGCCACTGGCAGCGCCCGTTGTTGTCATCAAGTGTCCTGCTGTGCCCTGAGCCCATCACACAGATCCATAATGAGACTTAATTGGTGCTTTAGCCTGACTTTTGCCGCCTTCGATGTCCTCAATCCCATTAGAAAGGCTTACTAGATCAGAGCGTCATGTACTTGACACAGTGACCCAGATGGATGTTACCTCGCATGACCCGCCAAGGTCCCAACAGACTGATTCTGCTCTGCTCCAAACACTATAGTCTGTCTCCCATTCCTCTGAGATTGGGGTATTACAGTAGATTAGCTGGAGTAATACCACAATAGAGCACGGGTATGTGGGGTCATGGGATCACTCCAGGATATGAAAACTAATGTTTGCTTTCAGGGAAGACTGTCACAGACACACTTCTGAGAATCAACAAAATCCAATTAGTGTTAATACTTAAAGTCAAATAGTCGTCTTTCCTCTGATCTGACACTGTCCTTATTCCACCCCTGCAACTGATTCTAAATTTGTTTTCCTCTTTTGGCCTGATTCTCCTGACTGAGGTGATACGGCTGAAAAGAGCCACTGAGCCACACGAGCACAGGTCACAGCTCCGTGACAAGTAAGCACAGCCGCAGTGTTTCGCTCGACCCGACCCATGCATTCTACTTCAACATAAATGAATTATATCAGATGATACTATAGCCTGATCAGATGACCAGCTGTCTGTCAAATCAATTACATGATGCTCCATTTGCATGGCTTCATGTGCTGAGATGTTCCCCTCCCACTGTTATGTATCACACCGAAGGTCACTAAGGTGATGACACCATTGGATGTTTTTGAATTTTTCTATAATAAATCTCACAAGGTGAAGCTAAAGGAGCCTTCAAAACACTCAGACATGTGACCCTTCACAAGAAAACACACACACACACACACAACCTTCCCTGTCTCTGAGGCTGGTCAGTGTTTATATTTAGGTGTCATTGCAATTATGTAAAGAATCCACACAAGAATGAGACATAACATAAAAGTCCTTTTTGTAGCATAGCTCATTTTATTGTTTAAACAGTTTTGCATAGGAAATATATCCACTTCCAGTAATTGACTGCAGTAAAAACAGCTGCTAGCAGTATAGGCTGGATATAACAGTAACAATCACAAAAAGTTGAGCCTTTATTTACACTGATTTTAATCTTGTGGCAATTTTAGCCCCTGCACCAAATGTAACCAGCTTGAAGGCATCGCCTAATGCTTGGCGTTTCTAAAATCAATAAAAGAAGGGATATCAAGGCCTTCGCTATACAGTTCACAATGGACACCTGTGACTCCTAAACTGTAAATGAAAAGATTAAAAAAAATAAAATAAAAATAAACAAAAAAAAAACAAAAAACAAAAAAAGGTTTCCAAAAGTCCTC
>OMNW01035447.1:0-17168 GCA_900303245.1 Selene dorsalis | reverse complement strand
CCGAAACTGAAAAGAACATCATTTCACCGTAGACTTGCCACATCCAGGTGCACCTCGCAAGATTTTTGACAGAGTCAAAAGAATGCACTCAACTGCCATGGCCTCTATACATGCTCATCATGCAAGTCTATTGATGCGCTCAATACTTATTTTCCCCACTGTATATATATATATATATATATGTATATATATATATATATCACAATATAGCTGGGAGGAGAGGTAGCAAAGATGTTAAACAGTGAATATATCAAACAGAAAGAGGGTGGTGGAAACCCAGATAGCAAATCAAATCATCGTTGAAATATGGTCAGGCAGAGCCGTTCAATCAATGTTGATTCCCGTCATTTAATCAACATTGAAAGCGCTCGTTATGGTAGATGTTGAATCAATGTCAGATTTTCAACCACAACTGATACTGAATCAACACTGATTCACCGTTCATCGAAAAGCAGTCTGCTGTTATATTTTAGTTGACTTCACATTGAAATAATGTTACTGAATCAATACTGAATCAACCATTATCTAAATGGAAGTCTCCATGTAAATTGTAGGCAGATATAAATGTTATTTTAGTCCAAAATTACTTCTGCACGCTGCATAAAAAACATGAAATTAAATAAAACGCATTTGAATAACTGAAAAAGTGACAGAAAACAGGCTTTTAATGTTCAGGTTCAAAACATCCTCTATGACTTAGTTATCCTAGTTTTATCAGTCTCTCAGTCGTACTTAACAGGAGCCATGGCATCATGAAAGGACAACAACACCACTAGCAGCAGCTTGACTCGGGGAGCTACTTTATGTCACACTCATAGGAGCCCATTTCTTTGTACAACAGGCATTTTATTAATAATTATTCATTCTATACTGCTTATCCTCACTAGGGTCACGGGTGAGCTGGAGCCTATCTCAGCTGACTTAGGGGCGAGAGGCGGGGTACACCCTGGACAGGTCACCAGTCTATCGCAGGGCTAACTTATACAGACAAACCACCATTCACACTCCCATTCAAACCTATGGGAAATTTAGAGTCGCCAATGAACCTAACCTGCATGTCTTTGGTCTGTGGGAGGAAGCCGGAGTACCATGCAAAGTATGCAAAGTGCACGGGGAGAACATGCAAACTCCACACAGAGGCGACAGTGCTAACCAATGCACCACCGTGCCGCCCCCTAATAATTATAATAATGGATTTAAATTATAATGCACTTTTCATTCAAAGGAGTAAAGAAGAAAAGCTCGCTCACCATAGGGCATTATTCATACACACTGTTAGCAGTTTAAAGGTCTTAAGGCCTGTTTTAAAAGAGTCCAGGCTTTGTGCTGTCCTCAGCTGGATAGGGAGGCAGCTCCAGAGGTGTGGTGCGTCTCCGATGGTGCAGAGCCTGGCGGTGGAGGTCCGGAGGAGCAGGGTGTGGAGGGTTGAGTTCTTGTAGGTAGGGAGGTGCGTAACCATTGATGCACTTCTGGGTGAGCAGCAGGAATTTGTAGTCGCACTGGGATGAGACAGGGAGCCAGCGCAGTGAGAGGTTATGTGCTCATTTACGGACTCTCATCAGGATCCTGGCCGCGCTGTTATGGATGTAGGCTACTGAAGCTTCTGGACGTTCTTACCAGGAATCCCGATGAAGAGTCCATTTCAGTGGACAGGCATGAACAAGCTTCTCATACCTCTTTACCATAGACTGTATAGCTCCTAACGTACATGTAAAACAAACAAACAAAATGTCAGGTGATTGTCAGTGATTATTTTTGTCACATAAATAAGCATTTCTTCTATACAGGGCATCCAAGCTGCTAGCTCAGAAAGCACTACAACTAGGTTCCCTAATGTTAAGGAGACCAAACCATGAGATGATTGACAGTGTATGCATGTGCATATTTGTGTGGGAGACTCTGCTGAGACGCCATTAATTCAAACTTCAGCCCAGGTGGAGCCCGCACTAACGTTAGCCTGCTGGAGTCACAACACACAGAAGACCAGCAGCTTTTTTCAGTTATGCCACTTGGTCTTAATATACACTCTTATGTACTGTGTATTGTATAACATTACTCTTAAAGTTAAATTAACGGTTTTTATCATGCACCTGGATGGCTAAACTGATGCTTTATGCTTGAAAATGTGCCAATTACAATAAATCATGAGAATCAATATCAGTATCAATCAATAAGAAAACATTTCCAACTGACTTGAACAGGGGCAGGGGCCAAGTGCTGTCAAACACGGGAGAAGAAAAAAAAACAAACACTTGCCTCCGCTTGGCAGTTGGAATATATCACTAGGTGTAAAGTTTGGAGCTTTGGACTGCTCCACTCCTTGTTGTCATTGTCCAAAAACAACTCTGAGATGTTTTTATGATTATAAATTACACCAAACCTTCAGAGGATTTTAACATAGTAGGAAAAAAAAACGTCCAACGCATATGGCGCTTAATTAAATATGTTTGACACTTCCTGAAACAGCATCAGTGAAACAATGTTGATTCAGTGTTGGCAATGTCTGGGAAGGTAGTCAAGATAACCAACTAATATATAAAAAACAAATGACCTGGGTAGAGAGGAAACCATGCTAACTACCTAATATATACATATAAACAAGTGTAAAACAAAACTACCAGAGCTGGGTGAAGAGTTCGTAACATGGCAACCAGCGTATCTAATGCTCACTTGAGGAATGTGTCTGTCTTTCAGTTTTCTTGATAACCCTTCATCCAGGTAAATAACAGAGAATCTGTTAAAAGAAAGAAAAACAAAGTCAAGGTATCAGAGAGACTCTTTGGTGTTACTCATCACAAAAACAGAGGAGGCAAGACAATTACACTATCAAATGTTTATTCAAATGTTTGTGTACCACAATGTAATATGACATTTATCTTATTAATTAGTGTTGACGACTTATAAGGCAATTGCCTGTTCAAAAAAAAATTACACAATTAGTATCAGAGACTTGGGTAATTATCTAGATAAATTAACCGTAAAACAACACATTAACTTGTTGATACAGTTGTTAAAGTGTAAGATTGTACACAACTCTGCTGTGTGTGTGTGTGTTGTGTTTGCGTGCGTGTGTGTGTTATTGTGTCCCCTGCAGGTATTACAGGGATATTGCGAAGATGCCCAGCATCAGCGATCAGGACATGGACGCTTATCTGGTCGAACAGTCCCGTCTCCATGGCAATGAGTTCAACACACTGAGTGCACTCAGTGAGCTCTACTTCTACATCAACAAGTACAAGGAAGAGGTGAGCAGTTGTCAACTCTGATACTGGCACATTTTTCTGAGATACATCTGTTGCACCGGTTGCCCCTGACTAAATGATAGAATCAAAATGTCTGCAGTGATCACAGAGGGAAACCAAAACACAGTTGTCATTTTAAATTTTAAATTGTATATTCTTAGTAATTGCATCAGTTTTTGCGATATGTTAAAACAGATTTACTGCCAACAATAGACAGATTTACTGCCAACAATAGACCCCCGCCCCATCTTTCTGAGGAGAACATGAATGAAAGCCACTGAGATGTCCATCCATGCAGTTTTTGCTGCTCCTCTGAATCCACATTACCATGGCAGCAAGTTAAGCAAAGTAGCCCCACATTGAAGCTACATCCTTTTTTCATTGGAGATCCTGAGGTACTCCAAGGCCAGAGGAGATACATACTGCTTCCAGTGTTTTTTCTGACTCAGTCCTCCACCGCGCATGCAGCTTCCGTGATGCGCTGGATCAATTCATCTATCAGCTGTTTCGGTATTCCTCCGCACGGACAGGTGGTGTATTATTTTGACACGGGACTTCTCGTAGGCGGCGAAAATACACTGATTCTTCGTCCCCCATTCACAACCATTCACTGCCTGTGTCTGGGTGCAGCACGATGCGTTGGTATATCTCAGTGGGGGGGAGCAGAGACCTTTCTAAAGCAGATATTACACTACTTGGCCATTTGTATCTCATACAACCCCACTTTAAAAAAACTGAACTATCCCTTTAAAGGTCCTTCTTGCCCAGATGTGTATAAGCAATCTCATTATCTCTGCAAAAACTTCATGAGCTTTTCGTTTGGATTTATTGTTGAACACTCATAGGGCACACAAGACTTTGAGTGAGGTGTAACGGCCACTCACTCCCAAATTTGCATTTTTGTTTTAGTCAATGTGATTCCTTTAGCTCAAACTGTGAGCTGAGAACAGCTGGAGCTTCTGAATGTGGAGAGTACCCCAGTTTTTCATACTGGTCAGCAGTAATCTTGTCTTCTTTGGAGGTACTGGTATAATCTCATGTCTTTCGTCTGCAGATCCTGACAGCATTGGACCGGGACGGTTATTGTCGCAAACACAAACTGAGGCACAAACTGGAGCAAGCCATCAACCTGATGTCTGGGAGCAGCTGAGAGGAGGGGAAGGACAAATGGGCTGATGGACCGATGGACTGATGGATCGTTGGGGGAATGGGGAGTAAGAATTGGGGAGGGATAAGTTAGGGCATTTTGTTTTTCTGAACTGTTTAACAGTCAGCTGATCTGCTCCGTGTTGGACCGAACTGACAGCCACAGCTCTGGCCCTTAAGCAATCAATCCATCAGTAATTTATTTGTCGATTGATTGATTGATTGATTGATTGATTGATTGATTGATTGATTGATTGATTGATTGATTGATTGATTGATTGATTGATTGATTTGAAGACTGACTGGCTGGCTGGCACCCCAACTACCTCCATCTGGTGGGTTTTGGGGAAAAACAGTTTCCAAACCAATTTGGATACATTTGCAGCATGACTTCAATATGGGATGGAGTCGTTCGGGGGAAAAAACAAACCTCGATGCATCTGACGGGTTGGATTTGGATTTCAATATATTGCAGGTGTATGCAGGGATCAAAGTGAGGTGTGGCTGTGGAAAAACCTGGACATTCGGCTGAAGACCGTCAGGTTTCACTAAACGAGGGATTTGACGTTAGGACTAACTGACCTGAATTCTGGATTCTGGTTTGGAACTGTCTGGACGCTAGGTTGAGCAGCCAAAGGTTAAGTCAAATTTACATCAAAACTATGGGCTTCGCCTTAAAATACTTGGTCTGGTCTAGTCTAGAAAATTAAGAAACTAAGCTAATGACCTTAGAGTCACAACAGACTTGACCTTACCTTAAAAACCTGATCATGGACCTGATGAATCTGGGCTGAATATGGAAAGTTCAAGTAGAGTCTTACTCCAGAAGTTTGAGGCCTTTTACTGATGTCATTACCTTGGACTCTTTGTCCTCAACTTGTAATGCGTAGCCTTGTCTGGAATGATCCAGATTCACTGTATGGAGACTAGGTCAAGCACTGAGGAAGAAACCATCAAAGTCAAGTTCTCATTTGAAATATCTGACCCAACCTTGAAAGTTCTTGCAAAGGATTCATAAGTTTGTCACAAGCTTTATTGAAGGAGCAGGAAGCAAATAAACTCATACCCCAAAAACTGATGACTTGAACTAAACTTTAAATCACTGTTTGGTCTCAAAAGAGGTGGAATCCTAGTGACAACAAAAACTCATGTTTTGAGATACGGAAAAAAGCACTCTGTGAGCCAATATAATTTGACTTGACCTTGGACTGTTCGGCCAAGCCTTGTCAGGATCTAGACGTTTCTAAGTTGCTGTTTTAAATAACCACTCAATGTTTTTCTCTGGACAATCACTCTACCACAGCACACTGAGCCCAATGCCTACCAACCGACCAGTACCTGTGTCCATACCCTGTCCTTTCCTCCCCACATCTTCTTTTTTCCATCTTCAAAACTCGAGAATTTCACCCTCTCCTTTTTCGGTATTTCCTCTCCTCTGTTCTCCTTTTCTTTTCTTTAACTTTTCACCCAATTTTTTTTTATTTCTCCTCTCCCTTAACCTTGCCCCATCATTGGTCAGTCATGCTGGCCTCTGGCCCTCCTATTGGCCAGGAAGACTCTTTAGTAATGTACTGCCCGACCAATCAAGACTGTGGATTTCACCAGAATCGTGAAGAATCAAGTAGAATAGAATAGAAACAAATACAGATTTATGTTTTGAATACATTCCAGCACAGACACACAGGCAAGGTCTGTAAATGAGCAGGTTGATTTTGGAAGTAAAGAACTTCAGAAAGTAGACCAATCTGCATTTTTCAGGACCAGAACAACCTGGAAAACAGGGTTCTGGATTCAGCACCAGTTGATAAACTTTGACACTGGTTGGTTGCAGATTGCTTTATCGGACCATGCACATACACCCACATACAGCCATGCTTTACAGCGCCATGCTAACCGTGCCCAGGGGGAAATACTGTGCAGAGCTACAAGCCCAGTGCCATGTAAAGACCGGACCGGATCATGTCAGAACTGGACCGGACTCGGACCAAACCCGGATAAAAAAACAACCCAAAATGGAGTTTTAACCGGACTGGACTTAAGAACTCTTAAGACTTGTGGCCATAATTGTAAACAACAAAAAAAGAAAGATAATAATAATAATGATGATAAAGTATAAAAGTTAAAAAAGAATACAAAAAGAAAGAAAAAAAAAAGAAATATTGAAATGTTAACATGTAATAAGAACTTTGTGGATGTGACAGTATGGATTTTATGGAACAGAACTTGTATAAAGCTGAACGTTACGCTACATCGGAGTCTGGAGAAAGAGAGAGAGCCAGGAGACAGAGCGGTGCGATGCCAAGACCAAACCAAACCCATCCTCACACCAGACCGCACTAAACCGGATCGAACTAGATTTATCCGGACTGAACGAGCGTGTTTTGTTTGGAATCTGAAGGAGCTGGACTAAATCTCTGCTCTCTATGTCGAAGGATGGAAAACAAACTGGATGTTTTTGGTACTTTTTCTGCCAAAGTGGGTGTTTGAACACAACAGTGTTGTGTGCTAATGGAGGGTTGGCCTGGAGGTTTGGGTGGTGTTTGAAGGGGTTAAATTGTTGCATGTTTGCTTCGGAAGGCGTCTTTGTTTTGTACATCCTAAAGATGAATGAGGGCGTTTTCACACTGCCGGCTCAGTCTCAGTTATACAACTTCAAAATGTGATAATGCGATCAGGTGCAGACAAAGGACTCTTACCTCCATGTGCACCTGTGGTCCACCACACCTGACTCAAACATTGGCACCTAAATTGTTGATTCTGGTAAACAAATGCACAGATAGACTTTGGACCAACTGCAACTAGAAGAAACTGAACCCAGTGTGTAGCGCTCATACTTTCTAAGAATGATGGTTAAATGTCAGGTTAAGGAATTTCTAACATGGCAATGCTGCACCCCTCATCCCCCCATACACCTCCGTTTTCTGTGGCAGAACATTTGCGCTCTGCACAACTGGATCATATCCTGTATACTGATATTAGGTCCATTCGACAATACTATCTGAAACAAAACCTAGTTTCTGCTCATGAGGGCAGTTTTGAGTTCCCATTACAAAAGAACACGGTTTGTCTTACCAATAGCAGAGCTCCCACATTCAGAGCTTTGTTTCAGCCCAAAGATGATTGCCTCACTTGAAACTGGGCTCGCTGCAATAACTTCTCAAAAATGTGAATTTGATCACAGGTTAACTGCGATTGATTATCTACATGCAGTGAGTCTACGTAGGCAGATTTTCATACAAAAAAAGTGATATTGATGCATTCATCTCCAGTAAACCATGGCAAACCATGCATGCAGACTGGAGCTCAGGATTTCCATTTGTTCAGGTTAATGGCAATAACTGCAAAAAAAAACTCCCCCTAGCTTGTCCCGTGAACAATACAATAAAAACAACAAATAAAACAACACCACTGGTTTAAAAAATCACCCACACTTTAAAAACAGAACTTGCATGCATGGTTTGTATTTCCACACAGAGAAAACCACCAGGTCTCAAGACTCTAGAAAAAAGCCATTGTGTTGTCCGAGGAAATGTTCTACCACAGTTGAAGCGTCTCTCTTCTGGCTCTGTGCATTGCCATAAAGCTCTCAAGCACCTTTTTTTCTTTCCAGATGTTGTTTTACTGTTTGAATATTTGGGGCCAAAAGGACCCAAGTGAGGAAGAGGAGGGAGGAGAGAGAGGAAGAGGAGGAAGGGTCCTGATAAAAGACTGCCTTTTAGACAATTAATTCTAGAACAGGGAGGGAAGCCACTACCATACCAATACCACTGTTCATCCAACCTGTGTGTGTGTGTGTGTTTGTGTGTGTGTGTAATCCTGTCGCTGCTGCTGCAGGAACCCAAGCGTTAAACCTTTGATCATATCTGCAGCTCAATTAAAAATCTTTTTCTTTACTGTTGCATAGTTTAAATAATCCAATCCAAAATATTAACCACTTTCGAAATATTAGATTATATTAAATACATTATGAAAAAAAAAAAAACATTGATCACATTGCAAACCCACAGTCACAAAATTTGAGCATTCCCTTGTGATTTTTGCTGAGAATTTACCGTTTGGTTGGTTTGATGAGATGGTGGTTCAGAGGAGGAGAGTAGTTTCTTTCAACATGCTAAAGGGTGAGGAGGAAGAGGAGAATGTAAAAAGAGGGAGAGGGAAAGGAGGTGGAAACCACCACTGCATGCTGAAAAGAGGGAGAGTGAAAATGAGGAGAAAGAGGAGAAATTACAATTCCAGTGCAGAGAGAGAGAGGGGACGAGGGTCTATCATGCCCAAGTGTGACGAAGAGGAGGAAAACCTGTTCTACAAAGACAGAAAAGAGAAATGTTAGAGTAGTACACAGGAGGATCAAGATGAAAAGAAGGTCAGGTTCCCTTTTTGTATGCTAAAGTGAGAGGATAGGAGGAGGAGGGATGGAAGGGCACGCCACTGGAATACTGAAAGCAAGAGAGAGGGAGAATACTGATCAGGGAGAAAAAGAGGGAGACAACATCATCCATCAAACCAGCCAAGGAAGGAAAGATCTCGGAGAGGAGGAGGAAGTGCAGGGAGAAGAGAGTCCGGATCCAGGACCGTCAGACTTTGGATCATAGTTCTGGATTAATGTCAGAATAAAAATGAATATCCCAGTCATGATCATAAAATGAATGACAATAATAACAAGAGCTACAATACTATAAACAATGAACATCATGATTACTTGGGTTAATTAAAGTTACTGAAACACAAAAAATGAAGAATATATTTGTGCCAAACGAATCAGTTCTCAGTTGTGTTTACACTGTAGTAGTAAGCAACGTGTGTGTGTGTGTGTGAGAGAGAGAGCGAGAGAGAGCGCTTGTTTCAGTCCTGTTTACACACAAACACGCACACACATTAACATCACATCTATCCTCTAAACACACACACACACATACATGAAGAGGCCAGTGGGAGGGCCTGGTTTAATTCCTGGAACACTGGAACAGCAAAAAAAAAAAAAAAAAAAAAAAAAAATACAGAGATTGGATTGATACCTTGTTTTTCAGTGTCTATCCAACCGCCCACACATACACACACTCACTCACACACACACGGACAGATGGCTCAGAGTTTTTAACATTCTCCAACAGTGATATATTTATTGATTATTTTTGTCTTTATTTTTACCTTTAATTTATTTTCTATGATGAGTTATATTTATTGTGGGAGGATGTACGTGACATTATTATCTTGTACAGCATTAAAGAGAGAGAAGAGCTCAACATCAGACTGCAGACACACTACACACATGTACACACACATTTTCATACATGTCGTTACGTACAGGATCGGAAGCGACCGTTAACCGTCTGTGGGCCGATCTTCAGTGGAGCTGGGTCGGTCGTTTCCTGTCCTGTCCAGGGTCAAATCCATTGATTTGTCAGTTATCTGAGCAGTCAGTGGATTGATTGATTTGATTGATTACAGTCATCCATCAGACTCACTTCACTCACTCAACAAACAGTCAGAGCAGTCATATGAATCTTTTTCGACTCTTTCGACTCACCCCAGACGATGTTTTCCAGGAGTTGGAGGGAGCAGGGAGAGAAACAGCAGGGAAACAGGGCTCTGCCATTGAAAACCAATGGGTCTAATCTGTCTGTGTTTTTATAAATAGAGGTTGATTTCATGTGATTATAGCCACAATAAGACTCACAATGGATTTCATTTTGGATTTTTATCCTATTTCAAATCGATCATTATGATGGTTTCAACACCACAATCGTCTTTTGGTGTAAAATTGAATTAGTAACCCAACTGAAACCAGTGTTAGGCCCATGAATGTCCCTCTTAATAATCTGTAGGAAGTTCCCACAGGATATCAATTATATTGTGGGGTTTTAGAAGAATTCAATTTTATACAAATGGGAAATGATTGTAAATCAACTGTCCTTTTGTTGAAGTGAGCTATGTGCAACTACCATTAATAATCAATGGAGTCTCAGTAATCATGATTAAAAGTAGGTGACATTATTCAAAATCAGAGTTGTACTGGTTTCCCAAAGGAAATTAATGGGAGTTGAACAACTGCCCTCCTGTTCAACCCCTCCCACCCCTGCAGGCTCCTGACTGATGATTGGATGACTGACAGACGAGTCGAGCCAACAGCGAATCCCAGCGGGCTTCATTGTACCATAGCAACAGCAAATCACTGGACTCCCCAATGAGCTTGAGCGGGGAGTCAGATGTCTTTATTGTACCATAATATGATTATTATTACTATGATTATAATTATTATTCTGAGCTGGTGCTTCTCAGCTGCTGCAGGATCAAGATCCACCACTTTGAAATGAACTGCATCTCTAAGCACTTTTCTGAACCACCTCCTGGATTTCAAACACAATGCCAAACTTGGAGGTCGCACCAAGTTGTTCCCTCTTTGGGTCTCCAAGCCACCAGTTGAGAAGCACCGCTCACACTGGATCTGTGTCTTAGTTCAGGATGGGATTGTTCATTCAGGCAGCGTTTCAGGTTCTTCAGGCGTCAGATCGTGAGGCTTTGAGATGGATTTTAAACACATTTGAAAAGAAACCCAAAAGTTCCTGGATACTGTCTATCACCTGAAGTCTTTATCTACCTAGTGCATCCGGTTAGACCTTCAGTAGGTCTTTCTTGCATCACCTTGTCTATAGTTTTAAAACTCACACATCCAACTCAACTGTCTTTTACTGACTTACTATTCGTTGTCGACCCCGGCGCTCATATCCTCCTAGTTCATCAACAAATCCTCACGATGTGCTGCCTGCCGCTCCGCAGCGTTGCCATTCATTCACTCTGCCTGGAAAAACTGTTTCTTTTCACTGAAAACACAGAAAACACATGTCGCCTTGATGCAGCGCCTTCCAGGATGTAGTCAGGGCCCATTTTTTGATACCATTTGCCATTGCCTTGTTTTTATTTTTTATTTTTGCTGAGTTAAAATGTAATGATGATGATGATGATGATGAATCTTCTTCATGTAATAGCCTGTGTCAGTTTTTATACCATTACCATTGCCTTCTGCTGAGTTTGTATATTTGTGTGATTTCACTAAAGTGTAATGGAAAAGTTGGAAAAGTATTGTTGTGTTTTTATTGTTTCAGTTTAAATATTGTACCGGGATGGTTTTTTGTTTGTTTATTTGTTTTTTTTTAAAAAAGAAATTAGTTTAATTATTGATGTAGTTGATTGTTCAGTCTGCAAAATGTTAAAAAGAAAGAAAATAATTTCCGTGTTCAGAAGGCCAAAAACCACAGTTTGTGAGGTCACAGCAACCTTGACCTTTGACCTCTGATGACCAAAATTCAGCTAATTCATCATTAGGTCTTTGTAAATGTTTGTGCCAAATTTGGAAAAGTTCTGTCCAGACGTTACAGAGATATCACATCCATGAGAACAAGACAGATGGACAACCTAAAAACTGAGCCTGAGGTGTGATGTCTTCAGTATGTTGTCGCTTTAACAGTGCTAAACTAAAATATTCAACTTACTGTGATACACAGAAAAACAGCGCATGGCCAAGCTGCTCATGTCTGAATTATAACCCTCCAGACACCTCATGTGCCAGGAGATTTTGTGCTTCTCTGTAAGGTGACTTCAAGATTGGTCTCCCGCTGTACTGCCAGCACTACTGTGCTGGCAAGGGTACAGACTAATTACTGGAGAACAATGATCAAGGCTTAGCCCTGCTTATCAAAAGCAGCAACAAAAGAGCTGTTATCACAGGTTTTCATTATCAGGAAACACTCTTGATTAAAATACACTAGAGACGCTGAGAGACGACTCCTGACAAAATGTTTTTTAAAGATCAGCTTTGAAACAAACTTAGAATCAGTCAAAAGGTTCAGACTACTTTACAGAGATGCCATGTTTCAGTTGAAGGCTGCAGTTTGAATCTGTGTTGTCAGGAACAAAATCCTGTGGTCTCTTAATCCCCATTGTTTAAACTGCACCTGCAGTTTGTCTAAATCAGTGTTGCCAGATTTGACCGGCCAGAACCCACCCACTCATTACAAAAGGTATCCAGTGTGTTATCTTCATGTCACTGGATCCACCAGATGTTGAAGCTATCCTCTGAGACTCTGCCCCACGTTGACATGATGCATCACATCATATCTGCAGAATGGTCAGCTGCACGTTCATGCTGCCAATCTCCTGTTCTACTACATCCCAGAGGTGTTTGACTGGATTCAGGCCACTGAAGTTCACTGAACTCACTGACATGGAGCATCACCCTGCTAGAAGAAACCAGGATGAACTTGGTTGGCAATAACAGTTGGGCTGTGACAGTCAGACTGTGATTATCTGGTCCTAGAGAGTGGTTATCTGAGTGACCAAAGCCTATCTGTCTACGTTTTTTGTTTTTTTTAGTATTTTGGGGGGCTGTTAGGCCTTTAATTGACAGGACAGCTGTAGAGGGACAGGAAATGGGGAGTCAGAGAGATTGGGACCAATATGCAGCAAAAGGCCAGCAGTGGAATTGAACAAAGGATCCTGCGGTGAGGACTATAGCCTCTGCATATGGGGCTCCTGCTCTACCCACCAAGCTAAACAACATCTGTCAACATTTGATATTGGAAATTATATATATATACTGGAAATTATCCCACTGGTCCAAAAGTCAACCAAACATCTCCAGATCTTTTACCACCTAGTGGAAGAAAAAGTCCAGCTCTAATGCCTGAGGGACCTTCCAAAGGAAGGCACCAGAAGGCATATGAACCAGATGTCCAAACTACCTGAATGAGTGCCTTTTCACTTGGATGGGAAACAGCTCTATTCTGAACTCCTCACCCTGTTTCTGAGGCTGAGCCCAGATGTTTTGCAGAGGAAAGTCATATGTGTTATGTTGTGCTTTCATCCCTACCCAGAGCTCATGAGGTACCAAAATGAGAGCTGTGCTCTATTTTTGCTAAAGTGTTCTCCATTGCTGATGCTGCGTTGATACATTTGAGACTCTCCCCCTCCATCACAGTGTCACTCATTAACAGGACCTCAAGACACTTAAACTCCTGAATCTGTGAAACAGACTCTTTGGATTAGTTCACTTGAGGAGTTTTCAGATCAGCTTGATCAGCTAAAAGGTCTAATCACCAAGACGTTACTGTTCAAGGCTTCACTGTAGGATGTTTCTCACGTGTCCTTGCTTGCTTCCTCAGAGACGTGATCACATGAAGATATTAGGGTGTTCTCACATTCTTCATTGTCACAGTGTTGATCATCATGACATAATTGTGACACCACAACCAATCATCAAAGGGTTTTGGTGCAGGAAGGGTGGGGTGTGGGGGGACTAAACACTGGTTACTGTCTGCACACAGCGAGCTGCAGCAGAGAGACAAACAGGTTTCGTTAAAGATTAAACCTTCGATTTGATTATAGCTCTCTCTCTCTCGCCCTCTGTGTGTGTGTGTGTGTGTGTGTGTGTATAAAAGCCCTGAGTCAGACTGTGCTGCCTGTTAACCAGCTGCACAGTCAGCATCTACAGGTGTCTCACACACACACACAGCCACTCTCCCAAATTAACCGTTAATCATAAACGGTAAAAAAACAATGAGTCATGAGTTTCCTCGTCTCTGCTGCTGCTCAAAGCTTCACACAGACACACACACACACACCGTCGGTGGTCTCAGTAATAATTTCTTCAGTCAGCGTGTTTGATTTTTTTCTGCTGATGTTTGGAGTGCAGACTCTGAGATTTCCTCCTGACACATCATGTGATTAAATGGACTTTTTAGCGTTGGCTTGTCCGGTTTAATAATGAAGCGTCATTCATCACTGCAGAGAGGACGCGTACCGTTTACTGTGACAGTCTGAAGGACGACACACCTGTTTGATTCAGATGACTGAGATCATAGTATGGAGGTAATCCTAACATCATTCTGATACTGAGGCTTCAATATTGAGAAACTTTGGGTATTTAACGGTTGAAAACCAGGACAGCCTGGTTAGTGCTGGTTGTGATGACGCTCACATAGATCTCATAGCTTATTTAGTTGTATGCAAATTTAATGACAATAAAAATAAACATAGTCTCTGTGACATCACCCACAAGTTTCTAAGGAGCTGTTTTGAAAGTTGAGTGAGCTGCTGCACCATCACCATCCTGGCAGTGCCTGATTCCGCCCCTGAAGTCTCAGCTATTCAAACGGGGTGGGGCATGGGTTTACCATAGCAAACATACTCTATTAATTTCTGCTGACATTTTAGTATGGGAGTCTATGGGGATTGACCCACTGTTGGAGCCAGACTCTAGTGGTGGTTAGAGGAACTACAGTTTTTAGTATTTCAGTGTTGCTTTTATTTGCTGCTTGGCTATTACATAAGCTGCTAACCTTAGCACATCATGCTAACAGGCTTGTTACTGACAGTTTTAACCAAAGCCAAAATCAAAATCACTGACCATATAAGTCAAAACTAAATCCTGCAAGCTTGGATGGTGGGTCCTGGTGGGCGGGGCTTGGAGCATGACTGAAGGCAGTGACATCACAAAGTTACAGAATACCTGACAGCTTGTTTTAAGGCTCAGTTTTTGTGTGCATTTTTCTGTGGACTAAGCACCTTGGTACTTTCACAGTATTAATGTAGAAGCTTGACCTGCTTTATAATGATAATAATATAAAAAAAAACACAAACCTTTATATTTAATTTCTGTGATTTCATCTCACAGTGATGATCTCATTGTCTGGATGGAAACCTTTTGGACTCATTAGCTGTGGGCTTTCTCTGTCAGAGTCTAAAGATAGAGGCGCCGCTGGTTGGAGCAGGGTGGAGCCGACGTCTCATTCTGTCTGTTTTACTCATTGATCATATAAACGTTACTGATGAAACCGGCTCATTAAGTCCTAATCAGAGAGATCACAGCTCGTCTGGTTGAATGAGGGCTGTGTCCGCTGTATAACAGCTTTATGACATTATTGTTGGATTATCAGTGTGTCTGATTTCAGCGTGTTAGTCAGCAGGTCAGACCTGTTTCTGCTAATTACCCTGACAGGAACGTTCCCTCCCTTAGCAACTTTAATGAGCTATAACATTTAGAAATAGATTTGACTGTATCAGCAGTAAATGTCGCTTGTGGCTCGATTCTTATCTTCCGACCTGATGATGAACTTCACAAGCTGGAGGCCTGGGGGATGTTTGTCTCCTCTTCATCATAGCAGTTTCCTCCTCCTCTTTCTCTTGATAAAGATTTTTAGCAGATGATCTGCTTGTTTGTTGTTTATTTGATTGGGCATCAATTGATTTCAGAAGAGTGAAGGGTATGATGAGAGCAGATGAGAAAATATTTTTAAATATGGTCTGCTTTATAAAGAAAGTCAGAAAATCCTGAAATGAATCAGAAAAACTGATGGATGAACAATGTGGAGACTGGAGATAAAGGTCCAGCAGCTGGAGTTTGTTGGAGACTGAAATGTTTGTCTCTTTTATTGGATTAAAACTCTCATTCATTATTCAGGTATTTTGGGTTTTTTGGGTTTTAAGACTTAGTGTTGTTTACCTGTTATTTGTTAATGACCCACATTGGCAGTAGACAATGAGCCAGATGTGCTGCTTCATATTGATGAAGGTCCAGATGTCCAGTGACCAACTCAGAGACAGTGTGTGTGTGTGTGTGTGTGTGTGTGTGTATTCCTATCATTGTGAGGACAAGTGTGAATTTTAAACCTTTGGAGTGAGGACCATTTTGTAAAGTGAGGACATTTAGGCCGGTCCTCACCATATTTTCATTGTAATGTCTTCTAGAGTCTGTTTTTATGCATTTCTCCAAGTTTCAGAGTGGTCGTCAGAAAGATGCCAATATGGGAAAATGTGTGGAAAAAATTATTGTGTGTGTAATTCCTGGACACAAACACTTTTTGCTCTCTACTGCCCCCTACTGTCAGTACAATACTAAGTACAGTACTAACCACATAAAGGCCTGTTCAGTCCTGGTCCACTATATGTCTGAGGTGATCTTATCACAAGTGAACAGCTTTAAGTAGGTGTTCTTCTGTTTTCCTTACACTTTACATGACCAACACACTCATGCTGTTGAATCTAAGCCATCTATCTACTGTCTTTATAATTTGCTCTCCTCACCTGGCCTATTTGTCAGATAAGGCTCATATGTAAGATGCATGTTAAAAGAAAGCACAGCTCCACTATTAGCAGCTATAGGGCAGTGATCATGTGTACAGCACATTATCTCAATGTGTGTGATGTCCTCAGGATCACCAGAGTGAGAGTCAAATTCACCAGTATATCCAGTCAGCTGTAGTAATTTTGGATGGTCAGAAACCATTTATGTTGACTTTTATGAGAATTATCAGTGTCCAGCCTGCTGTTCCTATGCTAGCATGCTAGGCTAGCAGGTCTCAACTTCTTACTCCCTGTGGTAGACACTTTCTTGCATAACCATAACAAGTATTGTAAACTGGGCTCATTATTGTATATCTTACCAAACTAAGGTAAAGTCAGTCAGGGTTAAGGGCCTAAGAGGCGGGAGGGAAATGGGCCCTGTGTCCCCCGCCTGGTCCATCACGTTAATGACTGCGTTCCAGTCTGGTCTCTTACATACCATCGACTGTATATGGCTTAGGCTTGTTCACGTCAAGTGTGTGACTGTCCCACTGTCATGTCATCAGGTCAGTTTATGTCAGGCATGTCAAACCGATTCCACAAAGGGCCGTGTGGCTGCAGGTTTTTGTTCCAACCAACCAAGAACACACTGTTTGACCAATCAGCTGTCGGAAGACTGAGATCAGTTGATTAACTGAGTCAGGTCTGGTGTGCTGCTGCTTG
>OMNW01035446.1:40907-71524 GCA_900303245.1 Selene dorsalis | reverse complement strand
AAGGAACAGGGGGGGGGGCGACACCCTGCCACACAGCATTAAGTGTGTGATTGAGCATGTTTGATGAAAGATGTCATATCTTGGTACTTTAAATGGCTGCTTAGCTAAGTACAGAGCAGTGCAGGCTACAGAGCAGACACCGGGGTACAAACAGAGGAAAACAACACAGCCACTGGGTGATTTAGAGGTTTTTCAGAGTGTGTGTTGTGATCACGTTATTTCTTTTGCAATAAAACCCCTCAGCACAGCCCCCCTGCCCATTTTAGCCACAGCCGTTTTCAATTTTTTTAATCAAACTATTTGTTAAACAAATGGCATTGTCGTATTATTGCTGTGCGGTTTGGCATGGGCCTACATCATGAATCTCTTGGCGCGTTCCACAGTCAATCATAAAGTGTGATGTTTTCATCTGCTGTAATCTATTTAGCTCCAGTTTACTTCATACATTTCTCTATTGGATTTTATGAATGGTGTGTGCTCCTCTATTATGCTGTAAATGATTTAGCAGGGCAGCGTGCTTCTTGCTCACTACCGAGGCTCTGACGTGGATAGCTGCTTTATCAGAGGCAAAGCCAGAACCTGAGTACTCATACTCTGACTAATGCTTTTAGCTCTGATAAACATTCTGCTGCCTCAGCATCTTGCAGGGATTGTGCAGCTCCCACCCACTCACTCTCAAGAAGCGGCATTATAACCTGACACTTTACCCAGAGTCCCTGTGATGAAAGAGACTGGCAAATCCAGTTAAGTATCTGGACCAATTTCCCCTCATCCTAATCCTACCCTTACACTCTGGAAAGGCACCGTGTACAGTAGGCAGACAAAATAACGCAAACGGCAAAGTGATTGAATGAGAAGAGCCATCGTTTGGCTTCAAAACACCTTCATCCATTGTCATTGTCGTCAGAGAGCCCTGAATTCTGTGTGTGTGTGCACCCAACTTTGAAAAAGCCATTTGAGAGTGAAGACTTGGTTTTAAGGTTGAAGGTGGAGTCAGCGGTTGGATGTTTATCTGTGATGCTCAAGGTCAGAGCGAGGGGATGCATGATGTCATAATGTCCTCACATGAATGTAATACAAGAGTGTGTGTGTGTGTGTGTGTGTGTGGTGTGATATTGCTCATCTTTATGAGCAGAAGTCTCCAGTTCTCTTAAAAGATGAAAGAGGTGAAAACCTATTTCACACTCGGTGCTCCAGAACATCCTGTAAGTGTTAAGTGATGTTTACATATGGTGATTGTAGAGGGTGTGATCTCGAGGATGATAAAAAAAGCTCTTCTGAATTTATTATTTTAGTCTGATGGCTGCCTGGAGTACAGTGTCTGTGCTGCTCACCGCCTCTGTCCCTTATGCCATTCTCTCTCCACAGACTATGAGAAGATGTTTGGTACCAAATGCCACGGCTGTGACTTTAAGATTGATGCCGGGGATCGGTTTCTGGAGGCCTTGGGCTACAGCTGGCACGATACGTGCTTTGTCTGTGCTGTAAGTCATTTTTATTGATATGGCTCCCTGTGGTGCTCTCTCTTTGCCCCATCTCTTCTGGCTGTCCCAGCACAATGCCACCTGAAAAATCAGCTTCCATCTCTGGACCCTGAGCTCTGCCCTCTGTCTCTCTCTTCCAGCCTGTCACCTGCAGTCTATCTATATCTCACTCTCATTTTGTAAGGACTACTGAGAGTAAATGCTGTCAAGTAAATAATATTCTCTGGCCAGGAGAAAACTCTGTAAATTCACACTGGCAATATTGAGGACTGATATCTCCTCTGCCCTGGTTTCTAAATCTGTCTGTCTCTGTCTGTCTGTCTCCTTTCATCTTTAAAGCTCTGCCAAATCAACCTGGAGGGGAAGACGTTCTACTCGAAGAAGGATAAGCCCCTGTGCAAAGGCCATGCTTTTGCTCCAGTGTGAGAGATCAAGCTTCATCTTCAGAGGAAGAGACGCATCTCTCCCTCCCTCCTCTTTACCCCTCTCCACCCTCTGGCACACTCGCACACACTCCACAGCTCCTCTTTGCCAACCGCACACCTAGTTAAATGCAGTCTGTTTTTCTGTTGTGCAGCTTCACATACTTTACTGTGCTGTTTTTAAATAATACAGTCCAAATGTCACTGCCTGTAATACCAAATGCTGAGTTGTGTAACTGGAAGTAGTCAAGGAATTATTTCATATCATGCCGCTTTAGTTGTTGACTTCGAAGCCATTTATAGATTGGATATTAAAATGCGGCTTCAGTTCATCTAGATTTGATGACAGAGAAAATTTCTCACGACTGCACTAATCTCACCCTTGTTCAGTCTGAAGTAAGATCAAGTCTGTATCTTCCAAGTTCGAGGAGCCATCGAGCCTATAATGGTGTCACATTGAGGTAATGATCCATTACTACTCCTGCACTAAGTGTGGAGAAGTGGTGGCCTCATTCGGGACCCTGGCCCACTCACTGACTCTCACTGCAGTGCCTGTTAACATAATGGGGGTCCAGTCAAGCAGAAAAGGGGAGGCATCCTGTTCCTGCTTGACAGGACCTCTCTACAGAAGGACTGACTGCTTAACTTCTCACTTTAGCTCTGGCAAACCGGAGCACATACTGCAGGGTAAGAGCTGTAATTTTCAGTTATGTAATAATCCCTAAAATTGATCCAGTTTTAATAGTCAGACGTGTGGGTGGTTGGAGAGGATGGTGTGATTTTGAAATCTTTCACACTCCCAAACTAAGAAGATTTGTCAAGGCTTTGAAATGATCATTTATGTGACATTTTTTATGCAAAGGGAAAAAAGTCCTTAAATGTGTGTGTCCCTTTTGTTACTATGATATTGTTATTATTCCTTAGAGTACTTTCAAGCCATTGTTGAATATGTATTTATATTGCTTCAGAATGGGCCGGTAAGTGTTGTTAGTTGCTGGATGGTTAAAATAAAATAATTTAGTATTGCCATGTGCTGGGGCAGAACACTGTGGGCTCAAGTGTTTCTAAGGAGTGAACCCATCTGTAAGAGTTTGTGTCCACTGAGGTTCTGGCTGATGTTGCTCTCACTAACACCTGCGCCCTAACAAACAGGACAATAGACTTTGTAATGTGTTTTGCTCTTATTTGTTGTTGAGTACAAGAAGTGCCTTTTTTAAAAAACTCCTGCTTTATAGAAAAAGCTCTCTGACCTCAAGACCCTTGCGAACACCTTAAATGAAAACATTGTGGAGACGTAGAGAGACATGATTCATTTAACTTGTGTGCATCAGTATATTTCTACTGTAGCCATTTCATTACTAAAGTAGTCTGCTATAAGGGCTCTTTTACTTATTTGCTTTCATACCAAGAGTGGTTCCCAGTTGGGGGTTTGGGACGCCCCACAGGCATCAAGGGAAAAAAACAATCAACTTATCTAATTCATGCCAGTTTATTGTGAAATACTAGATGGCTTTTATCTCAGCCCATTAAGACCATAAGAATAAAATATGTGAGAAAGAAACTGAATTTTCTTGTGCATGGATATTCTTTCTTTACCTTCTGAACACATTTTGTAATAAAATATTGTCGACTCAAACTCGCTTTTTTCACAGCTTTCAGCCTTAATCCACGTCTTTGTAACCAAATCTCCATATTTAGTTCAGGTCAGAGTTCATTCATTCACTTTGTCACTGGACACCATCACAACTCAACATTTGTCACCTGTGAAGACAGGACACAAGCTGAAAAGGTTATTTCACCCAGTTTTTTTTTTTTTTTAGAAAATAGTGACTAAGTGTATTTTGTAACATGTCAAACTATTTCTTTTCTCTTCAGAAACAAGGTGAACATTTGATGTCCCATCTTACATTTACCACTAGACCTATGAAAATGAATTGTTGAGCAACAATTTAATTTTCCAAGCAAAAGATCTAGTCCTTGATTTAACAATATATAATTTATTTACAACAATTTCAGGTTGAATTACTATACATACCTTTCTGAAATGTCATAGATAGATATATATATACATAAGGCCAAGTAAATACTTGAAAGCACTTAGAAACGAATTTCCAAAATTCTACCCACAAATCCATATCATTGTCCAAAAAGTACAGAAAATCTCCCTTAGCAGAAGTTTTTCCATTGCCACAAAAGTTTTGACAACAATTTACATTGACGATAAGGAACACAAAAGGTTAAAAAACAAACAAACAAAAACAATAAAAGGATTATACAATTGCATAAGCGCTGTGGCATGTAATAAATACAGCATTTTTGACTTGCAGAAAGGCAAGGAACATTGAATCAAGGAACTAAATAGAAAAACCATTCACAAGTACAGAAGTCTATTGTTCTTAGTTCAAAAAGAAAACAGTTCAGTCAGAGCGACGGGGAGGTATACACACACCTGATCTCTCTCACACGCATACACTCTCACAAACACGCACGTCCTTGACACTGAATTGTAATGAGTGACACAAAAAAGTACATTTGGGAGAAGTTACAGTTTTTCCTCCATCGTACAGGGGTGAAATGATAAACCCTCGAACAAAGCAGGTATGTTACCGACACAAGTCTGACACAACTATCAGGCCCAGATTTTATCATGGAGGAAACAGTATGCATCTCACACGCACGCACACACACTCAGTAACTGCAGATTCGTTGGACAAGTTAGATGTGAAGATAGATGCTGAACATCCTGGCGGCTGGTGAATTACATTACTGAAATGTGCTTAGACAACACATCCAAGACAATGACAGGGGTGATAAAATTTCACACAGTCTGACTGTACAACTGCCATGGCTCATCTAAACATGCTGTGTCAACACTGGCTTGTCAGTGTCCAAGAACTGATGTCCTTCTTTCTCCAATTAGCCTCCACACAGTCCTAGTGTAGTGATTCACTAAGCAACAGCGACTGTTTCTCCTCCACCTCGTATATAAATGCTTACAGTTGGAGAAATAATCAGATAGACGAATGCAATGTAAGGACAAACAAAATATGTATAGAAACTCCTGTAAAACAGTCTCTAAACCCTTAACACTGCAAAAAGTCTTCACTGCTAGATCGCCAAAGAACAGTATATAGGCAAACACGTCACGGTTTAGACTTGACAAATGCTGCGCCAGTTAAGTGTCTTTTTTTTGGCTTTATATTAAAATATAATTTACATTTCTTTACAAAGTGATAAAATTAACCGACACATATCACTGCTTGAACAAACAGCATTAATTTGCCTCAAAAACAACAGTGAGGAAATGAAATCGTAACGCAATGATTTGGACGTTAAAAGTCCGCAGTTCAGAAGAGACAGCAACTCTGACTTGTTCTACACTAGCTGCAGGTAAAACAACGTGAAGATGTAGTGGCCTAAAATGATACTCAGAAAACTTTGGTTACCAATTCTGTTGATATACAGTATGCAAAGTGACAGCACACGGCTGCTAATAGAAAAAGTATTTACATATTACATGTGACGATGATCCATTTCAACATGAAAAGGTTCATTTAAGGTGACATCACCGTTTTATCTGAAAGGGGCTTGATTCAAGGGTTTCGTCATAATAATTAACAAAAAGGAGTAATATTATACTTCATGGCATCTCTACATGAAATGTGCGTTGAGTGGAGAGGAGGCGTGTTTCATGTGATGGCAGAGAAGCTAATGTAATGTATGTGCTCAGATGCCTTGTAAAAAATAAACAAAGAAAGACACACTTTCCCCCACAACACGGAAACACAAATGTACATTCCAAATATCTGACAATCATAAAAGAGGCTCCAGTCAGCGTTAAAGGTTGAAGCCACAGGAGCTGGTGGGATGCACTGTGTTGGAACTGAGAGGGGACTGAATGAGAGGGGCTCTCTTTACAACTCTGAACAGACAACTTCACATGCAACCCTGAGGCAGACGGAGGAGACAACTATGGCTAATCTGGGATTGCTGACACCAAGTATAATTACTGAATCAGTGGACTTCAAGGATACTCTGTGTTTATGTTGCCTGACATGACAGATCCATTAATACTTAACAAAAATGAATAACTGTAAAATTTGCAAAATATAAAAATAAGCTAATGCGTAGTTGCAAGTTAATGGTTTGTTGCAGGAATCTACTGGATCGTTTTTGCCATGCTGGCTAAAAATAACAACAACAACAAAAAAAACCTTTGAAAGCATCTTTTGTGAGCAGAAGCGTGACAGCATGAATAGGCTACTCTTAACTTTCTGAGAGAGACAACTGTTCCTCTCATGTGGAAACACTCTCAACCACACAGCGAATCTAGGATTCCCGCTGCCATTGCTTTATGAATTATATAATCAAAGCTGCACAATTACCCTCTGCATGGGAGTAACCTGGCGAGGATATGAAGAATTTGCTGTCATTTGATTTTCTGTGGGAAAGTGCTTTGCATTATTCATACACAATTATAAGTGTTTTGGCCACCGTTTTATGTTTAACATCTTCTCTGCCACAGAATTAATGTAATCAAGAGGAAAATGTCATTTAAAGAAATGAGTTTTGACGACATTCAGTGTTCACGTATATGCAGCTGGAACGCCTTTCGGCCCTATGGCTCCTTCATTAGCTGTGGAATTTGTAAGAGATAAAAAAAATGGCACAATAAACGACTGGAGAAGATTTGAAACGAACTGGACGGATCAGAATCACAGGCTTTAAATAGACATGGCTTCTGCAGTATGACTTTAGTGAAGATATTACTCACTCCTCCCTTTTAAAAAAAAGTTGAAACAACCCAAACCACACATATATTGATTTAGAAGCAGGAAAGCTGCGAAGCGTCTAGCTGAATCAAGATGTCAAGATGTTACATTCACAGTAGTGATACCGGCTGGACTAAAAAACACACAAACAAGATGAGATGGGGTGTTTTTTTGGGGGGGCCTCTGACATACAATCTGTTTGAAACCTGTTAGTCCAGGGTGCGCTACAAACCGCCTGTGTGAGTGTGTGTGTGTGTGTGTGTGTATGTGTGTGTGTGTGTTTAAAGAAACAGATAATGACACACAGGAGACGTCCATCTATACAGTGTGACTCTGGGGTTTGGGGAGTGGACGGGAGGGGGAGGTTCACAGACCCTGATGACCTTGTTGAAGATGTGTTCAGTGGGATAATGTCAGATATAACCAACCTGCCAATTGCATATGTCGCCTGTTCTCTGAAACCTGAAATGACTGGCACCTTTTGTCGCATCCCTTTTATTTAATATTTACTACATAACTCGTATTCAAAAATTATTCATTGAATTTGCAGTATTGGACATTAGTAATAGCATCATGTTTGCATATTGCTCCTTGTTAGCCAGAAATGGCTTATTTGTATAAAAGGCATGAAGTTAATTTAGGGTGATCTTTAAAGTAGAACCCGGGTGTGGACTAATTTCACTTCAACAGTTGATGGAAAATAAAGGGGATTTTCATTGACTGAGTTCATGAATACATTTCCCCACACACCTAAACTCTACCTTCTCCCTCTGTCGTTTAAAGACTTTTACTGTGATCGAAGGAAAAAAGGGACTCAATCCTACACAAACCCTTTAGTACTATCTTCTAAAGTGAAGACGAGGGACACTGGGACAGCTCTGCTCTTCGATTCCTGCTGCGGTTATTGTTTTTTTGTGTGTGTGTGTGTAGTGGTGGTTTTTGTGTTGTGTACTTTTCCTCTACATCAGTCTCTCCCCTTTTTTCTGGGTTAGCACTCGCCATCAGAGACCAGGAATATCATGGCTTCCTGTTTGCCAATGTCAGCCATGACCGTGGCCAGCTGGTTGATGTTGCCGCTGTGGAAATGTTGTGCCTCCCACAGGTCCAGGATCACAGAGGTTGGGCTCGCTTTGGATGCAAAGAAACTCATGTGTCTGCGGAGAAGAGGGAGGAGAACACAGGAATAACAGTGAGGGAACAAGGAGACATTTTTATTAAATCAAACAATGTGCTCGCATCAAGACGGACAGTCTCTCATTTTCTCTCTGCCAACGCAGTCTCAGGAAAACCTTTTCACACACTGTTTTATTGTGCTGCTGCCTCTTGTAACTCTGTCAATGTCAAGTTTTATTGTGTTATATTGCTACATCCTGATGTGCCGTGTTGGAGCACTAAGTAAAAAAATGATGAAAGGTATAAAGAACACAGTGGAACTCTTCAAACTGCCATCAAATACAGAATCTCAGGCAATTTTCATTTGAGGCTTAACAGCATAAGCCTCATTCCTCTTTATTTGATGTTGAAATTGGCCCTAAATCCCATATAGTAAATCCTATATGGACTTTCACAGTTAAGTCGGAAGTGACCTTTTCCATTTTAGGACCAGGAACCTTTGCGATCAAACCCAATCAATGACAACAAAGCAGTGGCCCCAGCCAGCTGTATATTTGATGTTGAGTGGGACCTGATCTCCACAGTACCCGAAGATGCTTGTTTGATTTAATGGCCTTTTTCTGTTCTTCAAATGTCTGGGGTCTTAACTGTTACATAGACCATGTGACAT
This sequence comes from Selene dorsalis, assembly GCA_900303245.1. Classification (NCBI taxonomy): domain Eukaryota; kingdom Metazoa; phylum Chordata; class Actinopteri; order Carangiformes; family Carangidae; genus Selene; species Selene dorsalis. Next base: position 63,063 of record OMNW01035446.1, on the reverse strand, counting down.
TAAAAAAAAGGGAGAGAACAGTGTAAACTCCTGGCAAAAAGGGGGACTGTTGTGCTCTAGGGAGTGCTTTTGCCGGGTGGGATGGAAAAGGGGTGAGACAGGAAGCCCAAAACACCACCAAGTCCTTTTCACCTTGAGAAAGGTCAGGCAGAGTCCATTACTTCCTCACATCTTGTGTTTGCCTAGTGAAGCATTCTGTGATGGTTATAAACATGTGGCAGCTTCGGCGGTGCACGAGCAGAGAACACAGTGTCACTCTGCTATTTTGAGTCAATTGGATTTTATAGCGCACGCAGCCTTCCCTCTGCGTCGGGAGAGAACAAAGAGAAGCGTTGGTCAAAAAAAAAACTGTCTGGGAATGAACCTCAGTGTCATTATTCAGATAAAAAAGACAGAGCTTAGTGTCCGACACGTCAACCCTGCTTATTCACCTCGCTGTGTGAAACACGAGCTTATCTTGTATGGCTCAGACACAGCCGTGCGCACAGTCTTGGGAGGAAAAGATCAAATAAAAGGTTCTTGGCATTTTTAAGTTTTATAGATTGGTCCCGTTCCGCTCGGTCAGAACACTTTATCCACACAGAAACAAACGCAGAAATCACGCACGACAGAATGCCAAGGAGCTGCTGCCTTTTCAGGAAAACACGTTGTTAAGGACAGATCAAACAACAGAGCAGTTGTTCCTTCCTGAGGCCCAAATAAGAATTGATTATGTTGGACAAAACATTGCTAATTAAACCTGTAGTGCATCAATTAAATTTGTGATTAATTGTGGTAAATAAAGTTGATTGGACAAATTAAGTGCACCTATTTGATTTGATTACAAAGTAGAAATTAAATTGGAGGATAATGGATCAATACCTGGCTCCGTTCTGTTACAGGTACTCCAGTGATAAAGAACAGTCACTACGAGAACCAATTGGTTTGATGTCGGCACAGAGCCAAACCTATTCCATCTTTTTTTTTGTGTGTGTGTGACTCTGATGGGCAGCTAGCGTGCTACCTTTCCAATTACAGGTGTTAAGCAGAATGTAGCACGTACAAGTTTAGCTGCAGACTTTAAGCTGCTTACCTGTTCCTGAGGAGAGTGGAGGAGGGAGGAGGAGGGGGGTCATGTTTTCTTACAGAAATGATAGCTGTATCCATCAAGTCCACATTAATCCTGTAATGTTAGCTCTGTTGAAGGATTAAGTTTGCAAAGGCAGAACCTTGTTTACCTGAACTTTAGGAAAAACACTCGACTGTGGCGGTGCACTTTACACTGATTGTATAAAATTGCTGAAATTTTGTAGTTCCTTGTAGACCCCACACAATCAGTGTGATTGTTCATTATTTTACACATGCTGCGTAAATACATGCATTGTAAATACACTCTTTTCTCAAGGGGGGTCTGGATAAATGAGGCTCTGCTGTATTTCTTGAGAGTTTTTGTGTAAGCTGTTCCAGCTTGCTCCAACACTGCACACCAGGAGATAAGACTCTGTGGCATTGTACAGCTTGTATTTACCTCTCAAGTTTAAGTCTTTGTGCTAGCATTCTCCAGTCGGCTCCGTTGGGACAGGGGGCATCCAGGCTGCTGCAGATCTTCTGCCTGATGAGGTACGGGATCTGAAAAGCGCTGGGCCCTGCCAGGGCCGTGGCGTTACTGTCCATTAATAGGAACTCAGAGTCCACAGCACGGGTGTCCTGGTGGGAATGGCATAAAGAAAACAAACCTTCTCCTCAGCACAGCATTTAAAAAAATTCAATTCCTCCCACCCTAGTAGTACTAGTAGTTATGCTGAAATTTACCTTGGCGATGTTAAAGTCGAGGCTAAAGCTCTGCCCCTCCCCCTCCACCTGCCACACACACAGCTGGCAGATGAGCTCACAGGTGCTGAGGCTGAGCCGCTCCAGAGTAAATGTGCAGTGCAGGTACCGCTGGGAACCGTTCCAGATGTGGTAGAAGGGGATCTCCTGCAGGGGAAAAAAAAAAACATGCAGCACATACAAACGGCAACTCAGCAGCACAGTCAGTGCTGCATGTCTGAAACACCCCATAACAAGACCGCCTGCCTGGAATACGCCAAGATCTTCATTAATTACACTGACGTGAGCTGCCATTGTTAGGTGAAAAAGGCTAAATATATCTGAGGCAGCAGACTGACAACGCTTCTGCAGAGGAAGTTAACAGCTGTTTGACTCTCTGCAGCCTAGGAATTTAGTAGGCAACAAACAGTAGCGTTTCATTACTGTCCAGTTGATCCAGCCCCTCTCTGCAGGTAGGATCAGTTGGTGCATATCTGGACAGGGCTACAAATGATACTGACGGTGTACAAGCCGAGATGTCAGAGTACTACAGTGTGTGGCACTAACATGTGTATAAAAAACGGCTACCACACGTGTTTGCTAAACTTTATTCAAGGCTGACGATTCCTACATTTTTTTTTCTCTTGTTTGTATTCATGTCTTATTTGCATATCCCAGGAGGAGCAGACAGGCAGCACTGAAAAAAAAGAAAAAAGGGAACAAAACACACACAAAAAACTCTTCACTCTTCACTTCACCTTTGGCTCAACAGCTGACTAGAACTCAATTTGAAAGTGAAGTAGGGCTGCAGTTCATCCTGCTAACCAAATGGGGGCACTGTTATCCAGGAAGACATGTGACAGAGGGAGCTGGGAGAGACACACAGAAGTCTTCATGGGGCCCCGGGGAGACTAAAGGCCTTTTTTGACCGCACTGCTGAGAGGGGAATAACACTTCCAAATGAACAGGCACAGTCCAGAGTAATAAGCCTCTGTTCTGGGTGCATTGTTGCTGCCGCTGCTTGCTTGGCACAGTCCGTGTGCTCTCTTTAGGGACCTGGTGCTCAGTGCTTACATAGTTACAGCCAGAAACATTTTCCTGTCCTCTTTGAACAGCCCTGGTGTCTCCGTCGCCGGGCTGCAGTGCAGAAGACCACGCAGGTGTGGGGAGTGTGGTAAGGGTGGAGAGGTTCCAAGATTCAGGGTTGTGAAGTTCCAGATATTTACATACTGCCCCATACTTCATCTGTGCTCCCTTTGAGAGAACAGGCAGCTAGGATAATCAATCAGCTTGCAGCTCTGGGTTAGTGCACACACCCTGGCTACAATATGCACACGCAAACACCTCGTGCGCACGAACAACTGCACAAGCATACGCACACTCTAACCACAGGGGTGCACACACCAATACGGTTCCCTAGACTACAACAAATGACTTAAAGTTGCACACTGTGCCAAATATGGAGAAGTTATTGGACAGAGCAGCCCTGCACTAAAAAATATCCTTTCTCTTAATCTTTAACGTGATCAACTGAAGCCAAATCCAAACATGCTTAATTAAAACTCTGAACCAAGCAAAATTAAAACAAGTTTCCTGAGAGACGACCAGACCATGAGCCCTCATTAACAATAAAAAGTTGCCCCTGAACAACTTTTGACTGCTCAGTAAGATTGCTTTTGGCAAAATGTGCTCTGGTCTTCTACAGTTTCTCCGCATGGTCAATTTGAAATAACTCAAGACAGCATGGACTCTAAATTTAGTACAGAAAGAAACACATTAGAAAGCCCTGATGACGGCTGATTCACAGATTTGACAGATTCAGCCAGGCACTTGTATTACATCTCTGTGCTCCTGCTCTGATTTTCAGTGACTCCCTGCCCCTGCGTCTCCCCACGGCCACCCAACACACCTGGTAGCCGGCTAGCAGCTTGCTCCTCCAGTGAGCCTGGGGCATGTCATGGATGGACAGGCGCAGGTTGTGGTAGCTGTCTTTGAAAAGCAGGACATGAGGCTCGTCAATCAGCCGACCCCCGAGCTGCCGTTCCATCTGCATCACCTCCTGATGAAAGAGAGACAGCGACGCAGAGAGGAGAGGAGTCACGGCTCAGAGGAAACACATTTACCATCACGGTCACAGAGGTAAGTGAAAATGTGCAAAACAATCCATAACTGTGTACATTTCCTGTTTTCACTTTTTATGGCGCATCACTCACACAAAAATGTACAGTTTGGAACAATTTGTCTGTACGCACACACACACGCACGCACTCGCACGCACAGACACTTCAAGAAATGGATGGTGGGGATATACAAAAAATTTGACTCAAACCAATGAACCGCCCCCCCCCCAAACACACACACACACTGACAGACATGCAGCATGAGCATGAGGCAGGGGGACAGTATATCTTAGGACAGGGAGCTAGTGTCGCTGCATGCGGCCGCAGCGGGCTGGACTGACTTGTCCTCACAATGCTTTAATGTCACCACAAGGTTGATCCCCTGCCTCAGTGTGTGCTCGCCCAGCTTTCAGCATCTGCATTAGCATGAAAATACAGCTGCCATTTCAGCCTACTAGCTACCTGGGCTGTGATGAAGTCAGTGAATGAGCCATTAGTCAACTGCTCATTGTTCTTGCATGGCGAATCTCCTTAATTTCATTTTTGTTTTTGTGCCAGGAGAGATTTGTAAAAGCATGCTTAATATTTTAATCTCTGTGGGACTTGCTCAGTGGACCATTTGTTGCCATCCAAATGACCATCTGGAACAGGATGATAATATCCGCCGCATTTTCTTCTGATCTATCACATTGGGTATGAGCTGGATGCCTTTGTGCTGAACGACTCCTCAAGAATCCGGTGCTTTGGAAGGTGTTCACATGTGCTGCCTCACATGCCGATCAGAGAAACATATTACAACAGAGGAGAACAGACCTCTGAAATTAGTAGTGTGAAAAGACCTCAAAAATAAGATATGTTCTTTTAATCTGTCTGAGGAGGGAGACAAGATGGCAGCAGAGGGAAAACATGCAGCCAGAACATACCTCGTAGTCTAACAGACATATCTCAAAGACAGAGGCTCCAAGAGGGAGATGTGTGTATAGATAGGGGCCATATGTTGAGCGCTGCATGCCAGCACGGTTGCCCATGGTACGATTTCAGCAAAGACATCTAATTAAGGAGGAGAATGGCAGTAATTTCTATCTGCACAACACTGATTCAATTTTCTGCCCTCTTTCCCAGGAATGGGCTAGATTGATTCCAATTATAATGGAGAGAAAGCTGTTAATTATCCATTTGGAATCTCTACCTGCTTCTGTTAGTCTACGTGCTCTCTCCTTTACTGAATGAGCACTTTTCAGTTCAGCATGATGTTTGTTCATCACAATGCTAATTTCCAAGTTTGCTTTGTGCTTATCTTCTTGTTAACATGAATATTACGCTCTCCTGTGATCAACTACCCCAATTCCTTCATTTACACTGGTTTATTTTTTACACCTTAAATGCCACAAGACATTTAGGATGCACAATAATCTGACTGTATGTGGCTACCTGGAATCATTTCCCTACTGTACTGCCATGCTGGAGCTGTTAGCCAGCCCACTTACTCAGAGGAAGAAGGTCAGACAATGGCTCTGAATCAAAGCGTTGAGGTCTAATGAGTTAATAACAGGGGGCAGTGCATTCTCCACAGAATTAAAATCCCTCTGCTATTATGTCTCTTACGCAGACAAAAGGCACATTAGGAGGGCTTCCAGAGAGGTTCATTTAACACAGTTCTTAAGCACAATTATTTGTTGGGGGCTATTAGCATTGCAAATTGGGGCTGGAGGACTTTGATCGGGTCTCTGACCTATAGCGGCAGATCTATGGGCCTGCTAGCAAGAGAAGGAGTGCAGAATGCCAATTATCTGATTGTCAACATCTAGCTACTAGAGTGAATACTAACTGGCCTGTCTAGCAGTTTGTCAGGTTCAAGGCTGACATGGCAGGATTACAATCAAACAGGGTCCAGGACAAGAAGCTTCTGCCACTAAGCCAGCTGAGGGCCAGCTACACAACATGGGCGATGATACACATGCTCTTTTACAGTGTGCACATGTCCTCACTTTCAAAAGACACGGTCCTGCTTGTGTGTTGTTTGTGTGAGCCTGAGTGCCCGGGACTGTGTGTGTTAGAGTGTGTTCTTGTGCAGGATTTCAGCATATGTTCTGAACTGAGAGAATAATGGCCCTCTTTACGCCCCATTATCCTGTTAACAAATGACAGTGTGAGCAGGCTAATAGATGAGAAGCTAAATGTGACCATATTATTTACTCTTTCTGGGGGAAAACAATGCAAGGTTTGGAATTAGTTTATCAAATCACATATTTATCATCAACTGGGAGCTAAAATGGTGCCTCCATTCAGTAAAGATAAGAGGAGCAGTTTCTCTTAGACACTCTGACCCTGTACAACTGTGGAAACATTAAGATGCATGAGATGGGCAAGAAGTTCAAGTACTGCAGGAGAAAAACCCCTTTTGTTCTGACGGAATTTGAGATAGCCTGTGGTGTGTGTGAAGACTGTGAATTTAGAGTCAGGCAGAGCCAAGACCACCCCCTGACATTCAATGAGGCAGGCTAAAGAGAGTGAGATAGAGCAGGATGGAGTGAAAAGAGCAGGAGCGAGAGAGAGAGGAGAGACAGAGGCAGCTTAACATTTGTGTCTCCAGGTCACTAGAGTGGCCAGCTTTAGCAGGAGAGATAACAGGATTACTGCAATCATGGCCACAGTTTCTATGACTTCAACCCCCTTTTTCCCACCCTCACTCATCTCTCCCACCCCTCTCCTCATCCATCCCCTCGTCCTCACGGGTTGGACCACAGCTGGGACTGTGACGGACTGGGGACGGGCTCCACCGGGAAACAAGAGACACTCACACAGCTAATCTCTCCGGGCTTGTGCTGACAGAAAGAGGTTAGTGGCTGCACCAAACAAAAACAGCCAGCCGTCAGATGCAGGAGAGAAATACACTTTTGAAAAAAAAAAAAAAGTATTAGCAGAGGCCTACATATACAAATTATATATATATTTAACTGGACCGGCTCAAAGCTCTGGATTAAAATATTCTACTTTCCTCACAGCAAGGTCAAGCTCTTACATGTGGTCTTTGTTCTGGTGTGGTGTGTAATAAACTGATTAACTTAACGGGCTCTGACGGGGATTAGAACCAGCGTTTGATCAGTTAATTAGTCAAGCTACACGTCATCGGAAACACAGAGTGATACACAGGCTTTAATACTCTCATAAACTTGTCTTCAACCCTCTACTCTTAGCAATGTTGTGTCCTCATGTGCTTAAAAATGTTCATTCATAGCGATGATCCATTTTCAGAGCTGCTCTTTTCAGGCAAATGCATTTGTTTATAGAGAGTAGCCTGGCTATGTGGGCTCCATAAATCTGTGTATTTGTCAGCAGGATGTGACAGGCTTTTCCTCTCTGACTGAGAGTCTATCAGTCTGAGCTCCAGTGGCCGTGCCTGCTACAGTCAACTCTGATTAATAACTACAAATAGAAGGGACTTGTCTGCTCAGTTATAAATGGGGACTGTGTTTGCTAGGGAAAAGATGCACATTCTGCCTGATAAATCACAGAGCAGTACAGGAGAAAACAGCACACAGGAACAGAGAAATATAATATGGAAACAATTTCTCAGCTGGGCACAGTGATAAAGCTGACTGTCTTGTTTAACTTAATGCCAGCAATTACTGGGCTGTGCTCTTCTGTTTTTTCCTGGAATTCTTTGCCAATGACTATTCTGATGGAGGGATCACAAACACTGTTTGTATTTCACTATGTACATGCTGCTCTCCTCTAACACGTAAAAGCAATAAGTTTCTGCTCAAATGTAGCTCGTTGCTCAGGAGCTAGCCAGCACATGTCATAGTGGGGGCACATAACCATTTTACGACTCCTTTAAAACGCAAATAAGAATAATAGCCTGAGGTCAAATGTTGCACAAGAGAATCCAGGAGCCACTATTTAACCACCCAGGCAACAATTAAACAGCCATTTAACAATGGAGCATACATTTTTTACAATCAAGAGATGAAAAGCTGAATGTGTTGCCTCATTACATTAACATTACATTAAAGAGTAAATTCTGTCATCTGAAACACAGAGTACAAAGAGAGTTCGTCAGCCCACACTGATATGGGAAATTTCAAAGCCATTTGAAAACTCACTGGGGAAGATTTTACAAGACTACAGCCGTTGGTAGCGGGTCTGTGAGGCTTTAGGCTGCTGCACAGGTGTGATGTTTACCATGTTCACTGCTCACGTTTTCTAATTAGTGGCTGAGGTTGATGGGAATGTCATTAGTTCTGCAGGGATTTGGTCATAAACCAAAATATTGCACATATATGACCTGACGATGGCACAGGAGGTCAGAGGATCACCGGAGTATCTGCATTCTGTGGCCATCACAAACACAAAACAACCAGGGAGACTCTGCCAATAGCCTGAGGAGATAAATCACCTTGGACCACAGTGGCATGCCCACGGACAGACTGATGCCATGTTGATAACATGGCTAAAAAAACTTTATTACAATATAGCATCTCAAAAAGTCTACTGCTCACGACAGAAAAACTGACTCGTGCTTCAAACTCTGTAAAAAATAAATCTGACAGAAAGTGGGTGGGTTTTTTTTAACAGCACTACTCTTACAAAACACAGACATGTGGGTGTGAAGGAAGATTATTTAGTTAGACTATCAATAAACAGCAAAATATTTTGTTGTTGTTGTTTGTTCCACTATTCAAATGTGGATTATGCTCAGCTGAAAACATGTTTTTCATTTATCGTTTACTTATCCAAAGCTGACAGATTCTGAATATCACAACTAAACACGAAAAAGGTAGCTGCCTCGTATTCCTATCGTAAAAAGACACCTTTGTCGGCATCCTTCCAGTTTAATTTGATGTTGGTGTCTGGTCTATTCCTGTATTGACTTGGAGGTTTGGTTCCCTGCAGGTGTTTCAATCAGTAGTGGGATGGCAGAACATCAGTGATGCTAACCCACAGGTCTAGCTGGGAACAACCGAGTGCACAGTGAGGGCGCAACCAAACGCTGATCATGTCTCATCTGCTGCTGTGCCAGCCTTGGCTGGGCCCATCAAGAGTGGGACACACATTAAATATTAACTTAATTGGTCCCAGCAGAGCCCTGCTAACATACGCCCAGCATCAGACGGAAATGTCACTGTTTCCCCAGAGCCCCCGCACACTTAGGATCAAAGACAATAACATTGGTTCTAATCTGCTGTAATTGGGAGATAAGAGATTGCATGGTACAGCATGCATGCTAGTGCGCCTGTGTTTGTGGGTGTGTGTATCTGTCAGTCTTGCTGATGGAAGCTTGTCAGAGCAGACTGACAGGCAGCGATGGGACTGGAGAGAAAACCTGCAGTTCTTCCTGCCACTGAACAGAAAACAGAAGAGGCGCAGAAATGCCTGTTCGGAAACTTCTGTTCTCTTTTTTCATCTCCCATCAAAAGTACAGCCTGTTTAATGCATGGAAAGCTGACTTCTGTCTGGAAAAACGAGATACACTGCCGTAGCGGGCTGCAGGTGCTGTCATAAAATTCACATGTGCTGAAGAGGTACTGTACATCTACAGAAACGTAACTGTGCTATTCCACTGTACCACCTACTGCTACTCCACCACTGTTACACACCACAATTAAGTCTAATGGCAGCTATAGTGAAACTCTAATCATAAATAGCGCATTTTAAAGATAGTGATTAGTGATTAGACTGAACCTCTCCAGGGAAGTTTAATCTCCACTCAAAGTGGTTAATGTACTTGCAAAATGAACTGCTCCCTCCATAATAGCTCCAAGAGCAGTGTGAACAGTGTTACTAAACAGTGTGGGCCCGGTTCTAAATCACTCACTAAAAACTACAAAACCCCGGAGATGCCGTGGCTTACCACAGGACCAGGTTGTGTGAAAGATGGGGAGCTAATGCACTCAAGGGCGTCGAGGGAGCTGCAGAGTATGGCAGCACAAGTGCTGGAGTCAACAAGCTCAGATGTCCTTTTCCTGGCTAGGAGAGCAGGAGGATAGCAGAACAAGAGCTAGCCAGAGGGAGAGATGGAGAAAGAGAAAGAGTTTTTGTGCTCCGGCAGCCTTCCTGCATCCAACACAGGACACACAAGGTCATTTCAACAATCACACTGCAGCAAAACATCAGTGGGTCACCTGATGATCTGAATATATAAAGGGTCCTATTATTAGAACTCTTCTGGTAGCAAGTAAACAAAAAAACAACAAAAAAACAAAACAAAAATAAATTGGCTGTACAGCCTTTACCTCGTGTATGCCATATTTCACATTTATTCCTACATTACAACACAGTTAAATGTCAGTCAGTAGCTTTTCCCGAATGCTCCTACTCTCATGCAATAACTGTCAGAAACAGAGAAAGATGGCAGCGGGGGCAGAATTGAGCCACATAAAAGACAGATGTAAGCTCAGAGGTTTGGGTAATTCCTGCCCCACAGCTTCAGTCTATGCACAGTTCTCATCTCATCTCCAGCTCCCTGAATGAGGGCTAATTTCAGCCTGAGCTCCTACTCGGCCCATTGTTTATGTCCCACAGCCATCCATAGATTGTGCCTGCTGGCGAACCTCCACGCAAGGAGGTCGGCCATTACAGCCGTCAGAAGTGGACTCGAGTGGGAAGTGGCACTTGTGGCTGTGGGTGGTGTCAGACGAAGAGGAACAGCTTGGAGAGCGAAAAAGAGGTGTGGAGAGAAAGAGAGCGAGCACAGGGGTTGCTGGGAAAAGATTGGGACGGGCTCTCCTTTTAATTTACTAATTAACCATGCAAATGAAATCTTAACAGGCTACTCAGAGGCAGTCCTCGGGGGAGGGAAGAAGGCATTAGTGCTTGATTATACTCTGTCCATGAGGAGAGCAAAAAAAGAGAAGCGAAATATGCTGCTGAACAAAGTGATGGGAAACTTCTTGGCCCACGGCAGCCATGCAGAACCACTGACAGCAGGAGAGGAACGAAACGTCTTTATAGGCATGCACACAAAAACACCCCATAGATTGTACATTATACCATGATTAACTTGGACATATGCATTGTTTCAGCAGACTCCAGGACATATCAGCTCCACAAATCACACATCCTTGAACTGCACATGGTGTAATCAAGCCTGCAATATTGTTCAATTTACCATGGCTATGCCTAACACTTACATGTCTGCAGTGATTCCTACGAACCTCACTTTGTGACAGACAATGCTGTTACACATAATAGTGCACCTATCACTCAACTGGAGCAAAACCACCCCGTCCATGCGATCTCAGGCCTGAGAAACTGCCAGCCTAACAGAATCACAGGCAGCGCCACATTTGTCACAATTTACCTTGAAGACGTCCTGCGTGTCGTCCATGCAGTACACCCTGATGTTGTACTCGAGTGTGGAGCAGTATGCGTCGGAGAAGAGCACCAGCCTCAGGCGCTTGGCAGCACCCATGTGCAGGGACTCTCCCACCAAGGCGAAGGTGCCCAGCTGCTCTGAGAACAGCCGGCACGTCTCGGCCTCAAGCTGGCAGTAATAGGGTTCCGACACCAGCTCCTCCCCCATCAACAGGACGTCCTGGAGGAGGCGAGGGAGACAAGAAAAACAAGGTGTGGATGGAAGGTCAAGCACCCAATTTATGTAGGAGGGAAGGGTAATGTGTTTGCCTGGGAACCTGATGTGTGTTTGTGTGGGTGTGTGTTTGTGAAAGGGCTGTTAGGGAAGCAGTTTTGTGCAGTAGCAAGGCCCCCACACTCTATTCTTCCCGCTGTGTGACAAAGTAACATCCAAGCTAAAGGTCTTTAAGGTAACGTCTGGGTAACAGCTCAGATCAGGAAAAAGGGAAATACGTTGTCTTCCCTTCTCACCACACTGCACTTACTCCATCCTGACATAAAGACACACATTTCCTCATACAAAGACACACATCCTATAGAACACCATCAATTTACTTAATAATGCATGAACGAGGTACTCAATTGACATGGAAGGGGATTCAAATAGATTCCTGGCAAGAACAGATGGTTCTGGAGAAAGAAAAGACTGCGGAGGCGTGGTAAATACCGGATTATTGGGATTTCTGGAATTTCCTTCAGCCTTTGAGGTTTGTTAAAAAAGGTGAAAACAACTTGCCAAATTATCTGCCAAACAACATTGTTGTCTGGTGGTGAAGTGTGTTAAAAAATCCAAACAAAAAAATGCCAAAAGTCAGTGCTGAGAATTGATTTGTAGTGTAATTTGCCAAGGATGAAAAAAAAGCAGGACAGATTTAAGTCACAGAGGAGACATCTCATGTCCTTTTTGATTAGTTACACTGCTGACATGCTGTATCTCTGCTGAAAAAATTAAACTGGCAAAAATATCCCATCCCATCACAGTACGGGTTAGCTTTATGAGATAATTCCACTGCTCTCTGGGCTAATTTGATGGGGATAAGTTGCACCCAAGGTGACAACAATTTCTCTACAATCCCATCATGCCAGTTGACTGACTCCTCCCATTAGCCAATCAAGCTGAAGAGAGCATTCTGCCTGCCAAATGCCCAGCGAGGCCCTCTAAGATCGATTCAACCAGACACCACCTACATCAATAGAATTAGTATTGACACAATTCATTTGCTATGCAACCACAATGGAGTCTCACTTTTTCATCATCTTAATATTTCTTGCAAGTGGAGCTGTGTGAGTGTGAGGTGGCTCAATTACACCACTGAGCTCTCGCTCCACCACCAATTCATTTCTTTTACCTCTCCTGCCTTTGTATGTCCATTTTAACAATCTCTTTAAGTCTTTCTCTTCCTTTTTCCAATCTACCACTCTTTCTAATCATCCCTCCACTTCTGCATTACCTGCTTGTTCACTTTGCCTTTCCCTCTTGTCTGCTTTCTTTCATTTTTCTTCGCACTCTCTGCACTTGTTTCCACTTTAATTCTCTCGTCCACCTGCCACTTTTTCCGCTGGTGGCCACACACTCAGGCCGTTGGGCTATATTTGGTCCAGCCGATGATTAAAAGCGCTGGTCTAACCTCTGCCTCAGACAGGCCAATCCATCGCACAGACACCCCACCGCTGCCACACACGGGAAGGATGAATAATTTATGCACAATATCGAACATGAAAGAAGACCTACTAACACTCTAAAGCCAACCAGCACCCTTTCCAATCTCTCTGGATTGCTTAGATGGGTATACTGCCTCAAACTGTGTTTGTTTGCCCAGATGTGTGTGTGTTTGTGTGTGTCTGTGTGTGGACACCAAAGGGTCTTTCCAACTCTATCGTGTTGGAGTTCGGCATTTCTGGTTACTTGCAAATTTCACAGGCAGAAAATGGGGAGGGGGCTCTGTAATTGGAAGCACTGGTCAGAACTGGTCAAGGAGCACTCAGAGGAGTACTTTGAGGATCAGTAATTTGCTTAGAGAATTTCTGTTTTGAGAAATATGTTGCCTAGCAACTCTTGAGCCGGAGAGAGAACCAGTGCTTTCAGGCTTTTGTTCCAGCCCAACGAGAAAACACCTGATGGTCAAAATAATTTAAACCCTATGGAGTGGTTGAGTGCTGGGCCAGAACTACCTCTGCTATACAGCACTGAGAGCCTTCCAGCACAAGTGTCAAGTCACTGCTGAGCAAGTTTGTACTTTTTCAAGGAAAGTGCTCAGTAAGTTCACTAAGACTTTACAAATTCTCTGGGTGGCAACTTAGTCTTTCTATAGAGGATTTGTGCTGGAGCTATAGTGCTGTATCACCTCCCAAGCGCCCTCATAGTTCTGCTTCTTGAGGCGGACGGCCCAGTTATCGAGGCATGCGTCAGAGCAGTGGTCCATGCTGAGGATAACTGGCCGGCTCAGGATCACCCCAGGAGGGCCACAACTCACAACGGGGCTGAGCAGGGTCTGGCACCCGGCCAGGGGTAACCTACACCAGGGAGAGAAGAGAGCGGGAAGAGAATGAATCAAGATGAAGAGCTTTTACACATCCAGTTATTAGTGATAACTCATTAACTTGGCTGTTGTGAGCAGGATATGATACTCTCACCTCTGTAAATCTCACAGCTCTAATGGAGAACAATGAAATCCTACTGGACTCACTGACTAACTAGATGGACCAAGTTGTGATGACTGAATGTAACAGTATCAGAGCATGCTACAGCCACTGTGCCTTTAGAGACTGAAAGCAGCAAGCCAGATAAACAGTGTTTTCCAAACAATTCATTTAACTTAAATAGTGCACATCCTGGTAAAAGGCTACGTTATTTATTTACATCCCTCTTCCACAGCGCTGGCACAGACTCTTAAGCCCTTCCTAATGGAACAGTAGAGCATCAAAACAAACAGCCTAGTGGAATCCAGGGAAGACTGCCAGTTAGGCAGTGTTAACCCACCTTAAATCTTCCTTCCTCTGAACAGTGAGATAAATCTCATAGATCTTTCCTCTGGGGATGGCCTCGGGAGGGATGAGCAGACTGATTCCTAATGCAAATAACAACAAAGGGAGAGAGGGGGGTAAGGAGAAGACGGGGGGACAGGCTCATTTGTTCTGACTGAACAACGCTTTTGTCATCTCACAAAGGAAGCCGGCCCACTCAACAAAACTGTATGGCTGCAAAAACAAAAAACAAATCTATTCTGAAGGTCATAGGCAGCCTCCGTCAGGTGCAGTAGATGCAAATCTCTGCACTGGCAGCCGTGGTGGTACACATCCCCACGGTCAACAATTAGCTGAGACAAAAGCGCACACTGCATCACAGTTTAAATGTCCTCCGTCTGCCACCAAGTAGATAATTGAGACCATGGAACAGACAACTCCAGGAAAATTGCACTTCCCCAGGAGAGAAGGTACCTTGGAGGATAGAGAGAGCTATTGAGGTGGTTTGAGTGTTGCGGTATTTATTTTGTGATTCTTGTGCCAAATAAGCCACTTAGAATCCTATTTAAAATGTAGCACAAACAGTGAGTATGTGACACGATATCAGCAGTGTGTGGCTTGCGGACTGGATGCTGCTCACCATAAAAACATCTGTTTGAATAAAGCGACGGTGCCTGAACGCTCACAGCCTTGTCTCAATCTATGTCTTCTATGTGCCTGCTCTGAAACTGCGCTACATGACAGTATGGCTCCTATAGTAGATGCATGCAAGTACTGATTTTTTTTTTTTTGTATTGTGTGTCTCAATGACAAGATTGGTGCCAATGTGTGGTAAAGGCTTTGAGATTATCTAGGAATAAAATATCTGTAAGAGATCAGAAGAGAGACAAAGAAAAGACAGACAGAGAGAGAGAGAGAGAGAGATGGCAAAGAAAACAGGAAAAAAAGACCTTGTCTCTGATAAGATGCTGGTGCACTGGCACTGTCATCAGCTAATCTGGACAGCCTACAATGAGCCAAGTGAAAACACTGTCCTCCATTATAATTTTATAAACTCTGTACTCAGCTAATGTGAAGAGGGGAGGCAAAATAATGATGGTAGATTCCTTATATCTTTTATAAAGACTAATCTTTAATGGACTACTTTTATTCCTCTGTCTATGCTCTCAGCACACAACTGACACTGGTGGACACTGGCTACAAATTCAACCACCTACGTCACAAGCGAGGAGCCTAATTGGAACAATTTGAACTGGGTTTTATTCCAGGAATCTTTCAGAGTAGAACGTATTTGACACACACTCTTCATTTTATAGCTAGTCTTCATTCTGTGCAGCGCAGATGTAGGTTATTGTCAAAACATTTTCACTCAGATGTAATTTAGGTACTTGCTTTTTTATATGATGTAGGTTTAGAATTAGCCCCTTCCTGTAAAGGTAAACAAGTGACACACAGTCCACCTTGGTCACAAGCCCTTTGTACACCTGGTGTCTCATCTTGTCCCTTTTAACGGCTATAAACTCATTTGTACCACAGACACAAGTGCAGCCTGTGCCCTAAGCTGTTTTGTGTTTAACACTGAACCACTTTAATGTGTGTTATCCCGGTGCAAACCTATTAAGAAACCCACATACACCAGATTTAAAGGCTGAATGGTCTGGGTCGGTTTCAACAAGACAGTGAGACGTTTATGAGACTCAGCTGTTACTGATAAACCCTCCTTGTTAATGTCCAGTCAGGGGCATTAAACCAGGTGTAATAAATATCCTGCAAATGTTCTTTTTTATGTAAGACCGATGACAATGTATATGCCATTTGCAATATAAATAAAACTGACTTGTTCCCACAGTATTTCTCAATTTAGCAGCAGATGTTAAACTGTTTGAAGTATAGAGGCGAATGAAGCATCCCACAGAGGACTGCTGAATTCTCCTTGTCCTTAAACAACACAGACTTCTGCTGAATGATGCTGTGTCTACTGAAACAATATCTAAATAAAACTGGTGTACTTTGACTGCCGAGCTAAGAGTTTTTAAACAGTTTATACCATCAATGTCCCTTTTCTGAGTAAACCAAGAGCTGTGAACAGAAGGATTCATGGACAGGCAGGTACCTGGTTAGTTTTGGGGATTGTCATCTACCTTTTTTTTTCCCTCATTAATTTTTGTCCTCTCTGGTGTAACAAAGAGCTCGCAAACAAAAAAAAGAAAAAAAAAACCCACAGCTCATGTGTCATAAAATATTGGACAGAAGAGTCTTGTTCTACATTATTGTACTGCATAATGTTGTTGTGGGGGTAGTTACAGAGCGGCCTCTCTAGTGTGCTAATGAGCATACATGTTACCATGGTTACCAAATGATCTTGCATAAATTCATACAGATGAGTCACAAATTGAAGAAAAAAAAAACAATAGAAACTGTCTTAGTAAAGCGTGTGTCTGATATTTACTCAATCATCACCATTCTTCTAAAACGTATTCCCTCATGTGGTGATTTGGTGATGGTGCTGGAGAGTGCTGTAGCTCTACTACAGTATCCCTCCTTAAAGCTGAGATGGAGGATTTTTAAATGAACATCAGTTATGTTCAAGCCCTTGCCAAACAAGTTCATATTAAACCTACAGTATCTGTGCAAGGTAAATGGATAGTGGAGTCTTAGATCTCTGTGGAAATATTCTTGCACTGCTCCACCTGTAGCAATATGTTTTATGTCAACCAGCGATGGTTTGCTAGAGCTGACGATAGGGGTAACCGTAGCGACAGAGATGGAGTAGGCTACAGCAGATAACAGTATGGCAGAGTCCATGGTAGAAAAACTAAGGGAGCATTGAAGAAAACTTTACGATGCTCCAGATAAAAAACAAGGACAAACAAGTTTCACCATTGGCATGTCTTTCCTCCTCTGAGTGCTGTTTGTATAAAAACTGTCACTGCCAGAAGGGGGAGACAAAAGTTCTGCATTGCAGGTTTTGTATCTCGCAATACTGCTGTGCTGAAACCATATTCGTTATGTTTCTCCAATCAATTATTCAGGTTTTTCCTTTCATTAATCACCGGTCTGTATGTTGTGTGAATACAGATTTCTTTGCTGCCAGTTCCGACAGTCAACAGATTGATTTAATGTTAGTCTTAGAGCTTGTCTGAACTCTGTCAAAGAGGTTATGTGCAGATAGAGACAGCCTTTGTGTGTTTTCACACTTTGAATGTAATGTGTGAAAGTAAAGCAGACTGACCACATGATTTTCTATATAAAACCAGTGTATAGGCAGCATTAAACAAGCTTGATTAGTGGTCATACAGTGCATGTATGGCTTTTACCTGACATGTCACAGTGAAAAGGAGTTCAAACAGAGGTGCTGAACTTATGCCCTACATTACAGTTTATCAGTTCCTCATTAAGAAGTAAATCATGGTGACTACAGAATAACTATCCTGATGATGTTATGGCAGAAAATGTCTGTTTTGTCAATAACTGTCTATCACTTCTCATGAACTCTTTGTGACCACCACAGAAAGCCATTTACAAAGAGCTCACACAGGCTGCAGTAATATGCTGTATGACCTGCTGTCATTTCATTTTTCGCACATGGTTTCATTGTGATACAGAGAACTGTCCATGAATGAGTTACCAGTCAGTCTATATGACTTTATATCCGCAGCTCATGGTTTGTTTATGAGAACATGAATTGAAACATGAACATGAAAAGTGAAAGGCAGCATCTTATCTTGTTCTTATTGCTTTAAACCCACTGAACTGAACCAGAGGTCTGGGAGACAGAAAACTGAGTGAACCTAAATGAAGAACTAACCTGTGTTGGGGATCGTCAGCCTCCCTCCCAGGAAGTTGAAGGTGCCATATGAGGTGTTGGCCATGTCGCGGGGCAGCGTTTTGAAGTAGGTCTGAGTGGACAGCCTGCTCACAAACTCAGCAGGGTCTGAGTTAAGCTTGCCATTGTGCAGAGTGTGCGAGCCGTTGGGGAGCGGGTCCAGCAGAGGCCCATTTGTCATGGAGAACTTCCCGGTGGTGTCGTGGCGAGAGCGCAGGGTGCCTTGGTAACTGGTGGTGGTGGTGGTTAGATCGGGCTGGATGGTGAGCAAATGGGAATTCTCTGTTTAAATAATGAAAAAAAAGGGAAAATGTGTGTGTGAATCTCCATGAGTGGCATGTGGAAGGGGTGAGGGAGTGTGTGTCTTCGGGGGGGGGCAGTCATACAACACAGAGACAGACCTCACACTCTCTAAAGCTGTCGCAACACACACAGAAAACTGAAACAAACACAGGAAAAGACACATGGTGCTGAGAACAGAGCACTCACACGCACAGACTCTTGACAATACACAAACACAAATTCCACCCAAAGCCAGTCAATTCCCCTCCCCTCGCTCTCTCTCTATCTCTGTCTGTCTCTTTAGCAACCACACAATCAATTCCAAACAGAACTCAGATACAGCTTAGCACCGAGAATGTATAAAGGCTTTTTCACGGTGAATCACAGGCACTGCAACCCAGTTCCCCATCTCCATCCAACTCAGACAGTTGTATTTCTATTACTCTCTGGTAAACCTCAGAGGCTCCACACAGACAGTAAACAGAGTGGGTACATTTCCTGACAATGAGGTGGTGGCGAAACATAATGTGTCAGGCAAATAAACAGCACATGCACCGCACACACGTACACACAAACACACAACATAATACATCTTGCTCAGACTACAAGCCACTGTAAACACATTCACACCACCTCCACAGCCACAAACAAACACAGGATCAGTGGGACATGTAGATGAGTGCTGCACGGTCACGGTGGGCAGACGCACAGACCGATGGACGCACAGAGGGGGGTAGAACAAAGAACAGTGTCCTACTGCTGTGGGGGGGAGGCCTGCGTGGCCGCGGTGCCCACACACCTGGCTTGCTGGGCTTGATGCCCATGGGCTGGAAGCCAGTGGTGAGGATGGAGGAGTCGGCCACATCGGCATCCAGGCCTTCCTTCTTGCGCCGATACACCAAGATCACCACGATGAGCAGCAGCGTCAGACACAAGGCCACCGCCACCATGCCCACGTAGAGCGCCACATCCTCGGCCCCGCTCACTGCTGCAATGAGAAGACAAAGAAAAAGAGAAAATTAATCACGGCTAGAAAAAAAAAAAAGATCCCCTCAGGTGAGTGGTAATAAATGTGTGTGCTTCTGCCACATCCTTCATTATCCTCTGTGCAAAGGTGTCACCATGAGGATCTACTTAACAGCATGAAATCAGCTCCACATTCCTTGCTTACCGCTTGATGCTGCTTGGCTTTGTCCCTGACTCTTTGATGCAGAGTTAAGAGAAACAACATTAGCAAATGATTAAAAAAAACCTGTCTTGATCTTTAAAGATTTCAAACTTCCATGTCAACCTGTGGACATTGAAAAGGGGAAGGAACCAGTTTCTGTGGGAGTTTTTTTTTTGCATTACATTACTTCATTCCTGCTCTGGATAAATATATCTTATGCCAGCATGTTCTCTCCTTCCTCTGTCTTGTTCTTTTTCTCTAAGCACACAACACCCCCAAGAGAGACGGTGGAAAAATGAAGGTTTTGTTTATGAAATTCTACCACCTCTCACTGAATCTCTCTCTCTCTCTCCCTCTCTCAAAAGCATAGCAGCATCTTTCTCCAAAAAGTAGTACAGTATGAAGATGACAGCTAAGCTCAGACAAACATCAATGTATGTGTGCATTTGTGTGTATGCATTGTGTGCGCACGCATGTGTGTGTGTGTGTTTTGCAGGAGAATGGGATTTGCTACGGCTGTCTCCCTGGGCTGGGGGAAATTTGGTGGCGGAGGTGGAGGATGCTCCTGGGGCCTTTGTGGAGGGCCATTGTGCCGGGGAGCCACGGGGGCGTAGCGCTGTCAACTGAACACAGTCAAGGAGGGGACGCGTTGAGCACTGCAGCTTTGAGGGATGGAGAACAACAGCAAAGGTTAAAGTGCTGCAGGGTGGCGTGTGGTGAGTTGACAACAAAAGGAGGAGGACAGAGTGAAGGAGAGAGGAGCAAACTTACAAGAATGAAAATCTGAATTAAGGAAGGACATGAAAAAAGAAGACTAGCAGGGAGACAGCATGTGCCGATGACTGGCAGAGTGCGTGATTTGCATTTCAGCAATGAGCAGCAATAACACGTCCAAAAGGTTTGTGTCAAAATCAGGCTGATTATCATTAGACACGACATATTTCCCTGAATATCTCCAGACTACTGCGGTGGTGTTTTCCACCACTGCGCCATCCTACCACTTGACAAGAAATGTGCTCAACCCTGGAAACACTGATTTGACAAGTTTTAATTGGTGTTAGTAAATCTGTGACATGAGTGCTAACAGTCAAATTTGAATACAAAAGAATACGGTCAAAAAAAGTATTCCCTTTCTTTCTTTCCTTCTCTTGACATCTCACTTTTCATCCATTTTGTCCTCGTTTTCTCCTTTTCCCTTGAAGAATCAATTTTTGTGGACAAAGCCACCTGACATACCCAGGTCTTTAAGAAAAATGCCAGAATCTATTTCATGGGTGATTATCTCAGTACAATCTGATACTTTAAGTAGCGGGATTATATGCAGCCGAGCTCAATGCTGGCCCTTCATAATGTCGGGGATCTCTTGACATGTAATCAATTTTGAAAGACCGGCTGAAGAAAAACACAAGATTGCCTGTTTTGTTCCTGACATTACATAGCATGCCTGTACAGCACATACATGAGGAGTGTTGTGAGATACACACACCTGTCCTCCTGCACCTCTCAACTTCTCCATTAACCTGCCTGCGCCTCTTTCTCTCTCTCTCTACCTGACTCATCTCTCTGGCTTCTCCTGAGGGAAGCATAGAGGTGCTTAAAAGTAAGCAGCCTGACTAAACCTTACACCTTTCACAATGAGCTGCAAAAAAGGGGGAGAGACTACAGCTGAAACTCTCATTAAAGTCCCCAAATCCAATTGTCTTGGTGAGTCAAAGGCCAGACAAGGCTGTGATATTTGGGCTTCTACAGAGGGATGTCTAGTCTGACTAAAGACTAAGCTATGCCCGTGAGCAAGGAGGCAGACCGCCTGGGTTCTGCTGATTGGATAAACATATCCTTAGACTGGCCAGTTGCTGTTTACTTTCTGAGGGCAAACCAAAGGCACCTCTCTAACCTCTGATGCAAAGATCCAGTATCTTGACTTCCTTTTCCTCTGCACACACCATTCTTGCACCCAGACAATAAAGTCAGTCAATCAGACATCTCTCTCCCTCTCTTTCTCTCTTCCCTCCTTTTCCTCTGTAGGTCTCTCTACCTCTTTTCTGTCTGTAATCTCTGGTGGCTTATCGCAGCATCACTGAGTGAAGTTTTATCTGACCCACCAGGTGTCACAGTGAAACGATCCTCATGCTCACTGCGGACCCTGACCAGCAACTGCTCTCTGCTCATCCTGACCCCTCGCTCATTGATTTTCATGATGCTGGCCAATAATTGAAAGGGCATCCATCACACTTTAATTGACATAGATAATCAAGTTTTATAATTGGATGGGCTTTACTTTTAGTCCCCCTCTAATGCGTCCTCTCTCATGCACTCTACCAATTTACCTTGCTTCCTCCCTCTGTCACCCATCACTTGTTCATCATTCATTTCCACTTGACGTAATTGCTGGCTACAAACTTTTGATTCTCTTTGTGTGTGACCTCTGCATGATTGACACACTGCCTGCGGATCATCTGTGGATGTCAGAGTTGACCCCAGGCCATACTGTTTGTTCCCCTCAGCCTTCAGTTCTGCTCCTCAGACTTGCTCCAGGGCTGGCTGGTTAGGGATCAGTTTTTCTGACTTGAGATGGTCCAGTATGGACTTATAATTCATCTCCTCTGAGGCGATGTACCCGGTTCCTGTTGAAGTTTGGAGTCTTTGCTGCAT
>OMNW01035446.1:13150-30084 GCA_900303245.1 Selene dorsalis | reverse complement strand
TAATGGTTTATCCCAGTATTTCAGATTGTGTCCTTCACACAACCAACACTGATTTTACACCATTACCTGACATTCTTCAAACTCAAGTTTTCTTTCAATTGTAGAGAACAATACTGTATAATTTATTCCCCTTTTATATCTGAGACTGAAAGTTCAAGCAGTTCAAAAAGTCTGCAGACTTTATTCCTCTTATTTGCTGTACCTGAGCCCGTGTTCTGAACCTTAACCATCTATTGGCTCATAATTGGAGGTGTATGCTCGATCATGATTACATCAAATCTCACTGATTTAATTCTAAGCAGCTCCTTCCTGTATCTACTGTGTTTGACACGGCTTACGAGATAGCAAGATTCCTGATTTATTGACTTGAACAGCACTGTCGTTTCTTCTCTGTACATACTCCCCTCCTAATTTCCCCCTAACTCTCTCCTGTGCTTGTCGTGGCTGAATCATTTCCTTGCCCTCTCTATGCGATTGATTGCTCGCCACGGCGGGGTAAATTGCCAGGCAGCTCGGCCTCTGATTACTTCTTAGCACAGAGTGCAGTCACACCAGCTAGGCCTTGTTAAAATGCATCTCTGGCCCCCTGTTGAACCCCCTTTGAAAAGTATTATTATGACTTGCTAGACTTAGCTACATCCGCTAGCACGCTGGACTGTGTAGTTTTCAGCTCTCAGGAGATTAAAATGGTAAATCTTCTTTTGAATATGACCTCTCCTGTTATGATTAAACTTAATTAATAGTGCAATAGTTTTACAGTTGTCATTTTGTAGAGCACAAAGCGTGATGGGAATAAAAAGAATCGCACATGGAAGCACTGCAGCAATTTGTTCAGAATTTTTGGGCCTCAGAGTGAAAATGGCTGTTTCACAAAACAAAAAGGGCCCAGACAATAGGAGTGTGAATGTTCTTGCCTCCACAGTCACTCCAACTCTAGATTTAGAAATCTTTTCAAAAACACTTTAATCAATTATAATCAACACTAAGAGTAATTGTGCTCCCGTATTTTTATGCTGGAGGCTTGGGGATGCGCGAGATAATGTCTTTCACTGCATGCTCCAAATTAACACAATTCATTTCTAACCGTTCACTGTGAAAGTGCACATGCCTCAATTTTCAACTACAGCCATACACTGCTATTTCAACATTTGGACCACCTTCTGGGTCTGCAGTTTGCTTAACAACAAAATTACCCTAAAAGAAAATGACTTTCAGGTTTTTGTTGAAGATCTTAAATGCAATGATCTCTTTTACTGTCTGTTACATTTTTATTGTTGAGTATTTGCACCGAGAACAAACTGAATAAACAATTCAACACAAAAAGCTAATGCCAGCTGTTGATCCACAGCGTGCAGTATAGAAAATTTTTCTTCTATAAAATAAATCACCCACATATATTTGGATACAAGGGATGGGGGAGCAGGAAAATGTTTTCTTTACAACCAATCCAAAAGCTCTCCACATAAGACCCTCACGTTCAACACGCTCATATTTTCTGATTCTGAATTCATCTTACACCCTGAACTCCACTGAGATTCCACTGAGAGCTTTTGTTGGCTGAAAAGGCAGAGTAACTGCAATCGTAAGTGGTAATTAATAGTCAAGTACCTACAACCTCAACATGAGAACTGCATAAGATATTGAATTTTGATCAAATAATTCCCACTGACACACTGATTCCACAAGAGATTGAAATACTCACAGTGCATACCCTGTTTCTCATGTATTTCCAATGATTTAATGTAACAAAAATAACCAGTTCAATTTAGTGTGATAGTTTTGTACATATAATAAACACCTAAAAAAACATCTTTCAATAATTCGTTATAAAATCATTTCTATAGCAGGGCAAATTGTGTATAAGCTGAGGAGGTGTGCAGATGTCTACATAGTGCAGTAGATTTGTGGCATATGGTGCGTTTTCTCCACTGACATGATAAACAAGAAATGCTATTCTGACTTTACAGCACATCGTAATATCGTCTTTTCTGGCAGCCTCAACAGAAACAGACCATGTGTCAGACACTGTGCCAGATTATAAATTTCTTACATGCACAAAGTTGCTTTCAAGATGAGCTCCCATGTGATTTCCATCTCCTGATTGCATGTTGCCGTGAATTAAAACAGGCTATAATGTATGCAAAACTTTAGTAGTGCCGGTGCCCAAGAAACCCTCTCTGATAGGAAATATGCTGTTCCTCTGCATTTTAACAAAGGTCAGACTGCTTATCAAGCCAAGTCATTATTTACAGTTTGCTGCTAATTCAATTTTTTTCTCTCACATTGGATCCACTACAGAGGAGGAGGAGGATGGCAGACCTGAGATTGGAGGCTGCCAGCTTCGGCAGAATGGCTGCCAGTAACATTTAAGTCATGCTTATTAATGTGCAGATACACTACTAATTCTTTATGTCGTTTTTTATGCTCATGTAATACATTGGTTGTCAATCAGAGACCCATTATGCAAGTTGTCACTATATGTCACATATATGTAACACTGCATATTATTATTACAACTGTACTGCAGGATCTGTGTATTACAGCTTCCTGGTGGAAAAGTTGCTCCCAGGTATCTCCCATGCGAGAAAACATGCAGAGGTTAATGTAGAAATGTGGGAAAACAGAAGCAACATGCAAGCAAAACAGGATTTATTTGAGCCATTTTTACGTTTGCATATTTTGAAGCCTTTAGTCAAGACCTCTCACTGGCCTCTGCGTACACAGAGCTTTGACATCTGCAGAAAGAAGTGATCACCTACCATAGACTAGGACCGTGGCAGAGTTGCTTTTGCGGCGAGCGACGATGTTTTTGGCCACACACGTGTAGTTGCCTGTGTCCGCCAGGCGGGCTTTTTTGATGATGAGATTATGGTCAGCAGTGATGAAAAAATTGGGGTCGCTCGCTGGGTCGACCACATCTTCATTTCTTTGCCACTCCACCTGAAAATATGTTTCAGTGGTCAAAACTTTGCTCCATCTCAATAGAAACCTTTTCCCCTTCCCATGCAGCCTGTCAGTGACCAGACATGCTGCAGATGAGAGAGTTTTACATGAAAAAAAAAAAAAATAATAAAATAAAATAGCTGAAAATAAAATAAATAAAAGCAGTGCACATACTTCTTTTTTGATGCAATCAAACATACAAGAAGAAGAGCAAATGAAGCTTGGGATGATACGGAAACTGAGATGGAAACAGTTAATTTATACACAGTCCTGAGTCTAATATTCACTCTCTTTGTTTGGAGGAAATGTAGCCTTTATTTTCAAGGAGCTGCAGATCGTTGTGGCTTTGGTGGTCTGTGAGCGTAACCCATCATGCTTTGTGTAGTTTCTGTGCCCTCTTGCTGAAGCCAAAACTGATGTTATTCCTTTTTTTTGGTGTATTCTCAGATTGGCTTGCTTGTTTTCTTGCTCTCACTTGACCTGGTGCCGTCTCGAGAGTAGCTACGGTACGGCTGTATTGTTGCTACTGCCAGTTGCGATGCCGCTTATAATTGGGCTTTCTTTCTCTTGTGTGCTATCCCTGTTTTCTGCCATGGTGACTTCTGCTTTGATGTTCTTTTCTGCTGAACTGCGGCCGGCACCGTCCTTCACATTTCTCTCTGTAAACTGTCCCTACAGCTGTGATTGGCTAGTCTGCTGCAGCTGGTTGCTGGACTGTTTGAGTGGCTGGCCTAACCACCTTATGTTGTTATTAGAGCAGGTAGCGCCTATCTGGGACCGGGATGGTGCTGCAGATGAGGTGAAACAGCTGGCCCCAGTCTGGTCCTCTAAACACAGACACACACCATACAGAGATGTAGACAGAGAGAGAAAGAGACTTGAGCAGACAAGAGTGTATGGGAGATATAGTACATGGTGAGACGGCAAAGAGACAGAATAGGATAGGAAGAGAGTGAGGCAAATAGACCCATTAATTATGGATAGGCCTTTAGAGATGCCAAACGGGGAGTGAAGCCTCCAAGCCTATCCTGAGTGATGTGACGAGATGATGTGATATATGGCTTCTCAGAGATGTAAGAGAGATAATAAATCAATAACAGGGAATAATTAGAGGTGTAATTTATCTGTACAGGGTTGTCTGCTCCCTGGTGGAGCAGCATGAGATGCAGAGGAGCTGATCCTGAACTGCTTCTTGCTCTTTGTCCTTTTGGTGAGGAAAGGGTAAATGCATGCTAGATGTGCGCCTAAAAATATCTCCTATATCCGTGTCTCACCTCAGCTTGTGGCACTCCCTCAGGGGGATGGCAGCACAGTAACACCTCCTGGTCCAATGCCACCTCCTTACCCTGCGGCTCCTTCTCAAAGTTCTTTCTCAGGTCTGTTGGAAGAAACACAACCAATTAGGGTATTTGTAAGAGCTTGTGAGGCTTGAGTGAGAGACTTCTATCCACGAAACTTGGCTTGGCGATGTTTCTAAATTTTCCACTCATGAAACGTTCACCCATGGCCTCGCTGAGCATGTCGCACTCCAGTTGGCTTCTAAGCCACACGGGGATCGGTGGCACCAACCATGTTGCTTATTACAGGCTGCCTGGCTGGTTCAGAGATGCTTGTCTGCTGCCAGAGGGGCCCGGCATCAAGCAAAAGCAATTGCATTACCCCTCACTCCTCCCTTCCCACCCATTCTCCTCTCTCCAGCATCCGCCAGCCTCCAGCTTCCATCTGTATGAGAGCTTGGAGCAGCCGCATGAAAAAAAAGCCCTGAGGCGCCTGGGCAAGAGCTCCTGCAAGCCTGGCTGCCTGCATGGGGCTTCACATTGCGTCTCATTGAATGCTCTTACTGTGGTACCAAGTTTTGCAATATATTTGTCCATAAGCTCTGGCTGTGAATTACACAGGTAATACTGGCAATGCTTATTTCTTGTGGGGGAAATAAATGTAGGTCTATTTGTATCCGATGAGCTAGACAGTCTGCCCATCGCTGGCAGGTTGGCGCAAATTTGATGTGCTCACCTTGGGTTTTGACTCAGGGCAAAGCAATGTGTTATTAATTTGCAAAGGGGGCTGAGGGTGTTGCCGTGAGCCACCGGTAAATTTTTTTAAACAGATGTTGAGCCTGTCCTGACCAATCATAGCAAAAGAAACATTAAGACAAGCAGAGAGTTTCACGACATTCAATTTAATTCAAGTCGATACAATGGGACTGGAGGAAACTTGAGATATAACAATCCTGGAAGGCTCTAATATATGTGACTGTATATATGCACGTGAATATGGTGAATGTGAACCTGTGGGAGTGCATTGTTATTGAAGCCTGTGTGTGCGTGTCCTTATCTTACATCTAATTGACTTTGTTGAGCCCTCAAACAAGCTTGGATAATGAACGTGTGTTTTCAAAACATCTGGTGGATTGCAGACAGCGCTGTGTTCAGCGCTGTCTGGAATAATGCATATTTATGTGAGAATTAATAGACAGAATGCTTTAAAATACTCAAATGTAAAATGGCTTCTTCTAATAAAGCTTTCGAGGCTGCAGCGAGGGATGTGTCTGTGTTCCCCCGACAGATTTATGATTGCTGCACAGCAATAAATTTCAAATCTGTTTTTATTCCAGTTACTTTCATAGGGATCATTGCTGATATACTGTATCCAGTGAAAAATATGCTCATGAATACTCAAATTTAGTGTTCAGACTGCCATCCAGCAGACACAGTGCTCTCTGATACTCTCAGCCAACGCCTGATGTTTTTTTTTTATTATAAGTAGAATCACAGGGAGAAGATTTAACTGAATTGTAATCATAGTAACGCACAGTGGTGCATCAGATCATAATGGCCTCTGGGCTAATTGTTAAATGAAACCTAGTCCCTCCCCAACCACCCAGTGAAGTGAAAAAAAAAAAAATCATCCTCCTAATATCCTCTAACTACATACTGACATGTAATATGTAAGCACCTAGTTAGGCAGTGTTTGCCTTTGTAATGACACAGTGCTCGTTTTGAAGTGCACTCACAAGCGATCTTGATGTACGCCTTTTGGCTCTTCTGGGTTCCGGTGGTGCTCCAGGCGACACACTGACACCAGTACTGGTCGAAACCAAAGGTCGTCTCCACCTGCTGTCTGGTAATGTCAATTGTCACCTGCATGACTGGCAGCGCTGCAAAAAAGGCAAACACAGGAAGAAGTGAGTGCAGGTTTATCCCCGTCAGCTCATTTGACAGCAGCAAAGAATGAAATGACCGTAAATATTTCTCAACGGAAAGAAAACAAATGAGCTCAACTGAATTCTTTACTGGATTTTGTACCTTGAACTAAACCAGCAAAGTAATTTAAAAAAAAAAAAAAAAAGCCAGGCAGAATAAACAGGCAGAGAAACATAATCATATATAAACAGAGTGCTTGTTAACTGAGGAAAATGAGAAGAGAGCCTCACAGCTATCCTTGGTATAATTTGGAGGGCGTTAAAAAAGCAACAGTTGGGAAGGAACAAGGAAGCACTACACAAACCCACTCCAAACAAAAATACTCAGTGTAACCTGTTTTCCTATTATTAAATCCAGCAGGGGTAAGATGTTTACAATCCATGGAGCATTTCGACAACATTGTTGATATAAGTGATGCTGCTGTAACACAGGGCAAAAAACAGCTTTATCGCTTTTCATGAAGAAAGCAAACAACCCTTCTCGCACAACAATATAGTATTGTCAGAGTCTTGTCTTTTTGATATTTGTGAAGCAATCTTTCTTTTCATTTTCCTTTGACCTTTCATGTGGGACCTGTTATCCAGAGGTATTTTTATATATGGAGCCATGACCTTGGTCTCTTCCATGTGTCCTAGTTTCTTTTCACTGATGATGATGAGTATGCCATGTTTTCCTTCCAGCTCTCTCTCTCTCTCTCTCTCTCTCCGTCTAATCTCTTCTCTCTGGGGCCTTTTTGGAGAGAGGGGTGTTGAACCTTTCACATGAACACACAGCTTTTTACAGTCACAGAGGACACATCCCCAAGACTGACGGAGAAGTATATACAGTGCTGTATATTCAAGTCTCAATGGAGAGCCACTCTTCAACTGCAATTTACATAAAAGCACTTTGTGAGACTCTTACTCTCCCCTCACACACTTGATCTGTCTGCCATGATCATTTCCAGTCCCAGACTGAAGCTGACTGAAGCTTGACTAAGTGGCACCTATCAGGTCATCAAACCTATACAGCAATTACATAAAGCACTTGCGCTGGTACAGAGTATCCATCAAACCAAAAATGGTGGATTTTTTTTTTTAATAAACAATTTGAGGCAAACTGTGTATGGATTTGCAGAGGCTTGTGTGAGCACAAGCTGGCCCAGTGGTGACATGAGCTGTCGGGGAGGAAAGCAAAGTGGCTTCATCGCCAGCAGCCATATGGTGATAAGTAGCTTGGAGGGCCAGTGGCGGACAGACCCCCCCCCACCTCACACACACACCCCTCCAATTCGTATTAGCGTCTAAATGTGGTAGATTTCACTACTATGTGGTCACAGTAAATGTGAGTACATGTTCAGTGAATCCAGCCCTCAAGGGCCACTCTGAGCATCAACAACACCCTGTGCTATGAGATTTCACCCACGTGCTCTCATATGCTCACGACCCATTCAAAAAGAGGAAAAAGTGATATTTGTAACATTTAGTAATTTGTAACACTGGCTTTGTTAATTCTGAAAAAATGTACAATAAGAGGCTCGATATATTTTGAAATGCAAGGTTGGATCTTTTGTTTCTCTCAAGTCCTGCTCCTCTATTAGCATGCAGCTACAGAGAGACACAGGCTGAGAGAGCCCCTAAAAGCTAAAACAAATGGCTAAAGAAACAAAATGGGCACTAAAGAGGATGCACAACTGGAGCAGAAGAAACCCTCTGTCCCTCAAATCAGCAGCATGGCAACATTTGGCTTTCCCCCACAAAATATAAAATATACAAAATATCAGATGTAAAAAAAAAAACAAAAAAAAACAACATACTTTATACATCAGGAACAACACTCAAATTCCCTACCTCCACAACCCACAGCACAGACAGAGTTTCAGTCCCAGTTTTCTCACAGTAACATTTTGTACAATCTGAAAAGAAAGTCAGCCACAGCATCGACAGATAATGAAGTTAAGTCTAAGGCAGCAGGAGAGTAGGAGTTTTCCTTGGTTAAATATACACTTTTATTGACAGAGCACGCAGCAGTGTGCAGTTTATATCTTGTACAGTAGGCAGGGATCTGGGAGAGGGAATTGTTATATTTGCTTTTTGTTGGTGTATCCGTGCATGTTTGTTTATTATGTTTCTCATTAATAAGATCTTCTCTAAAAAAAGGAAATATATTCTATGTATAACGATTCCAGCAATAATACTACAGTTGCAGTGTGGTGGAGGAAAAAACAGAGAAATAAATGTCAGTCTGCAGCGTGCCCACAAACCTGAAAATAAAATGAAATCCTGAGAAATCCTTAAAGGCTTGGATGTAAAGAGCAATGACATAACATATGCAAAATCATTTGGAAAACATTTTTGAATACATACATTTCAAATTCAGCAATAAGCCATGCTCAGTGTAGTCTGCATGGCTCTACTTACAGTAGAGATCCATGTGATTAATGCAAACCTTCCTCCTTCTCTGAGCTAAAGGGTAAAGGGAATAAAGATCAGTATGGAGATGCAAAGCATGAACAATAGCAACCTGAGGTGAGAAATCCTTAGAAGAGCAATTTGAAGCTCTGCTTGCCAGGGTAATTGCATTCTGTTTCCTTATCTCTTCCTGTCTCCATAATTACCTGCTTTCTGTGTCTGACACCTTCCAGTAACACTGCTGTGAGTCACTCTGTCCAATTTCACTCCAATTAATAAGTAGGACAAAATAATCTCATCACTCTGTGTAACAAAAAAAAAACAGGTCTGTAATTTTATAGCAGTTAATAATAATTGGACAGGCTGCTATTTGCTGTTGTTTTCCAAAGTCAACTGTAATGGCTGTAGGTAAAACAAAACTTTATGCGCATCACTCAAGGATGAATGATACAAGTACCCTATTGATTCATAGAAAGCTGTCTCTCTCTGGAAATGGGGCGCTGACACACTTATGACTCAATTATATTAATATCGATTTCTAATGGTATGCTCAACTGCCTCCGAGATTTTATGAGCTAAAAAGAAATTTACACTTCCTTTCCTACAAGATACTGAACGTGCACTTAACATTCCTGTTAAAGGATAATTAAAACATGACATGATTCCCTCAGCCTTCGGTTTGATCTGCAGCCCATTTATAAATGAGTTCATATCCCAAACCTCAGAGAAATTACTGTGAAAATTTTAAAAGGACAATTATGCCGTTGACACTGTATGAATCCTGGGCTCACAGCTGGAACCCTGGTGAGTTGATTTTCATTGGAGTACAATGTGGAAATTTTCACAGCTGTACTTACCGTGAAATATTTTGGAAAGTACACATCCCCGATCATTGTGTCATTACATGGAGATGATGTGGGACTAACAGACAGACAGAAGTGAGCATGCTTGCACACACACCTGGGTCTACGGCAGTTTTGGGAACACGCATCACTGCTAAACCACAGAACTGCACCTGTTGTGTAAAGATATCCTTACAAATATATCTTCTTAAAGTGGCCACAACAATGTTTGCACTGGACACTGAAAAGAAAGTGGGAGGGAAGTTTTATAATTTTAATTATCCTTATTTTCCTATTAAAAGGCTGCCAAAAACTCACGTTCTACCTTAATATTCAAGTGTCTCTAAGCCTCAAACCTTTGACCATCAAATGCTAATTCATCCCTGAGTCCAACAAGGTTTGTGCCAAATTTGAAGAAGTTCACATTTAAGGGCATTACAGAGATTCTGTGCTGACCAGAGGGAGACAGACGTTCACACGGGTCAACAGCCCAAAAACATAATGCCTCCAGCCCTGGCTGTCATGGGCATGGAGGCGTTAAAAAAAATCCCTGCTGACTATTTCATAATAAACTCAAGATATGGTCAAAAGCACAGGTGTGAATCTCAGATTGGATGAGCCACACTCACCAATTCCAAATGATGGAAACACAGATTTATCCAGGTACTGCATTAGTTGTTTCAGTGGTGGGGTGGACTGGATGCCCTAAATCTCTATAAAAACAAACTATTAAAATGTGATTAAAGTTAAGCATTCTGCTTTTTTCAAGTGATATGAACCAAGTAATGCCATGTAACCTGTTGCATTGCTAATGTGCATATTTACATTCTTAATCAATTTTGTTCCCTGTAGCATAATGCCATAAAAAGCTCCCTGCACTGCTTGGAAGTTGAGTCAAACTGGGCCATCTGCTCTGTCACAGATCTGTCAAGTCATTTTGGTCCTTCATGTCGAGTTTCATTGATAGAGAGATGATACTTGGTGATATACACCATAGTATTTCCATGAGAGTCCTCTCCTTTTCTGTCTCCTGTTTGATTGATGGGCAAATTAAGCACGGGTTTAGAAGAATATTAACAGCAATTAAAAACAGATTATATTGTTTTTTAACCTAAGATACATGTGTGAGGGGTGACAGTTCAGTTTAAGTCCATTTCAGATTTTTTCCACTCTGCAGATGGTTCAATCTCCATCAATTAGATAATGCCACTCTTTTGCTGCCAGAGAGACGAGACCCAGGACACAGGAAGAAAAACAACCAAAAACTACAAATCACTAAACACTGGATGTAAGTGGACAAGGTTTGAAGAGATTTTAGTGATGAAACAAACTGAAACTGAAAGGGGGAACAAATATGATTTTGAAAAGTGAGTTGATCAAAAATCTCTGCAGAGCTGGCAGAGCATACAGAGCCTGGATCTAAAAAGAAGCATCTCAAAAAGCCTCCGATGTGTGGACTGCCAGACCTGCACTGAGACACTAAAGCAAACACACTGTTCTGCCTCAAGACTCCCTGAGTTTTAACAAACGAAAAAGAAGGCATCAAAAAGACCGAAGAGATGCATAGTGGCTGAGATCATGAATTAACTGACCTTACCATTGTACGATGGAGCTTGCTGCAAAGTCTCCAGGCAATGGAGCACAATACCAGCTATTACTGGACTCTCTGGAACAGGCGCATACACACAAAGGGACCCAGCAACATTTACTGTAGTGTGTTTTATTCTAATCTGAGGCAAAACTAGATTATTTACAAGCCCTCCACTCAAACAGTGACACTTAACAATGGGAAAGAAGTCACACTGTGACAAAAGAGTACAGACGTCTCTCTCTGCGTGAGCACGTATGTGTGTGTGTGTGTGTGTTGTGGGAGAGCGCTGGATGAATCTTCTTCTGAGCCATCAGGGGCTCAACACACACAGAGTAAACAACATTGGACTCAATCCCGGGTGAGTCGATATTGGGCTTGTCTGAGTGCGGGACTTTATTTTTCTCTCCCTCGCTCTTGTTTTCACAGGCTGTGACCTCAATTCCATAGGGGTCATTTGCTTATCAAAGGCAAGGACTGGAACTTGCAGGTCTTGACTGTGTGTTCATTGTGACCAAGGAAATTCAATTAGGCCGCATCCCCACTGTGTGTGTGGCTGGGATTCATCAGTGGATATAGGAGGATTAGGGTTGGGTGACTCTACATCAGGGAAATGCACCATTTCAAGGGAGAGAGTTCACAATGGTTGAGGGGAGACATCACAGATGAACGCTTTTAAGAATGCTCTGTCTGCACATCCTGGCAACCAGTCAAAAGCAGGCTCTAAGTGTTTCATTTCCTCCTGTGGTTCTTCTTTGTGCTGGGTGGCATCAGTGTCATCATCAGCACTACTGGTGTCCACAGCCTCTTTTCAAGAGACCAACAATGCACTCCTTCCTCAGACCAATTATTTTACCTCTCCTACATGAAAGAAATCCTGACACCAAGCCAGTTTGTCAGAAAACAACTTTCAAAACTGAACAGCTTCCTGAATTCAGTCAGAGAACAGGTACACATCAACCTGTATGGCATTTCCATGTGTAAATAATCCAATATTAACCTCAGGTCACAAATCCAAGGGCATAACTGCTTTATCATCAAGTCTTCAGACTTCAATTACCATGTAAAGCAGTGTGGTGATGGGTGGGCCACGTTACCTGACGTGGAGAACTAAGAATGGCAGGTGAAGTCATAAGAATCTGTCTCCTAACAAGGATAAGGTGGCCTTCTGAGTGAAGCATGGCTCTATTAAACAGCAAAAGAGACGGGAGGAGTGGAGGGAGTGGAGGGAGGAGAAAAAGAACAAGCCTTGAGTTCACAGCAGCCGGGCCTCCCATTCAGGGATGTTGGTGAGGTTGGGATTCAAGTCAGTGGGACAGTGTTCTGGGTCAAGGCTCTGCCTCTGGTTATGACCAGCTTTTCAAGAGCTTCTTTTGATTGAGCTGTCCATTTTCCACAATGAATGCACGCTGCAAGGCCCCCGCTGATGCTCTGAATGTCGTTACAGATTATTCATGGCTGACAAACAGGCGAGCAGGTAGCGCTCCAATCAATCCGGCTACGTTCAGTCCAATGCCACTCCAAGGAGACTAAGCTGGAGTCCTGACAGAGAAGTGAGAAGAGTAAATGGTGCAGGACAGAAGAAATGCTAATGGAAGTCATAGGGCAACATACCTTTTTTTTTTTTGAAATTCTGCTTCTTGTACAAAAGACAGAGGAAGTACAGGGTCCCTCAACAGCAAGTTTATTCAGTCCTCTGATGTGCACAAAGCGATATTTGGGGGGTGAGAAGGGTGGGGGGGATTCTGAGTGAAACTCAGCAGTAATAAGAAATAATGACGGGCACACTTTGAATGCCCCAGGAGAGTGAGATCTTCACTCGGGAAGGAATTCTGCTGCCATATTTGTCAGCGAAACAACACCTTGCTAAGTGCACACAGGATCTGACAACAATGCGCTGTGCAGTGTACATAAATGGCACTCAAATTGTGTTTTTAGTTGCACAGGTGTTCACAGGTTTGGAACGTGATAATGAATTGATGTACAAAACTTCAGAATAGCTTATCCGTGTCACTGAGCACAGATATCACATGTCAGAAAATCACATTTCCATTTATGCCCCGCATTTATATCAGTTTACAAGGCACCGTACAAAAGCCACAAGTGATTGCATCAAATAGATATTAATTTAAAGCAATGGATTTTTCCATTTACACTGTCCCACCATAATTAGTTTGCCTAACCTTTTCTTAATAGCACTGCTACACAGACACACTCACAGACGCACACAAACACACGCACACACAGCTGGTGCTGTGATTTGCCACTGTGCCCTTATCAAAGTGCCCTCGTTGTAATTACTCTCCATCCAATATCCTGACCCTGGTGATTGGCAAGAGCAGAATGTTCTAGATGCCACAGCGTTCGTGCTGGGAGTGACTGGGACCTGCTCCTTTATCTCCCGCACACACCTTGTCCTACCTTCGAATGAGAACACATCAGAGGTGAAGGCCTTGAGCACTTTGCTTCTGCTTCCATTACATTCTGCAGAGTGGGAGGATCTGATAGAATGTTAGCCACATGAAAGCCGTGATAATTTGCTCGGGCTAACATGTTTCTCTCTCCCTTGTCTGACATGGCCTTGGGCGCTGAAGTAAATAAGGAAAGCTGCTTCAGGTAAGTCAGCCTGGCACCCATCTGGCTGCCGAGTGCTCCGTGCCATACAAATTGCATTAGGGTTTTCCCTTCCCTCCCCACGACTGGTGGGTCCCTCTTGGGCCTTTGGCCAGCAGTGTTGTCTGAGGTAGGAGGCAGAGGTTTTTAATAATCCAATGAAGGTGCGTGGGCGAATGTAAATATTCAGCACAACAACAAACAGCATTCAGTAAACAGCCTGGGGGAGCACTCAGGCTACGACAGTCTTTCTGCGGAACTCAACCAAATGTTTTATCACATTTTGAAGTACTTCAACATGCTAAAATTCATATTTGTTCTCATAATAACACAGTACTTGTGGATAATGACTCATATGGTAACTTTTTCTAAAAAAAAAAAAAAAAAAAATGTAATTGATAAAATTTGCACCAATTAGCCCACCACTCATAAGTGATGTATATTGTTTTAAATGTTCCAGTATCAAATGATGATACCTTGATTTACTGCATCAGCAGTGATTATATGAAAAAAAGAAGAAAAAAAAGGAAAAAGGGTGACAGCATCAAAGTCAGTCTTTCAGAATGAGTGAATATTTTAGCAGGTACCCATCACTACACTCCAAACTCAAGTTCGTCCTCCTACTAAAAAATTCATATAGTTTAGTACTTAACCAGTGATAACGGATTTCCGTAGGTCCAAGCCCCCTCTTCAGCAGGTGAACACTTGTGGAGTGGATGTTGAGGTGGTGACATCCTATAAATATCTAGGTGTACACCTTGATAATAAGTTGGACTGGTCCCAGTGATCTTAGCTCCCAAGGAAGCTAAGATCACTGGACATCTGTAGTAAAATGCTGCAGATGTTCTATCAGTCTGTGGTGGCAAGTGTTTTATTTTATGCTGCAGTCTGCTGGGGAGGAAGTTTGGGAAAAAAAGCAGGCAAAGAGACTGGATAAACTTGTTAAGAAGGCTGGCTGTGTGATTGGAGTAAAGATGGACTCTCTGTGGGGAAGTGGTGGAGAGATACACAATGAGGATGGAGGAGGCCATCCTGAACAACACGGATCATCCACTTCATAACACCTTGATGGATCAAAGAAGCAGCAGTGGTGGACGGCTCCTCTCTCTTCGTAGCAGGACAGAGAGATACAGAAGATCTTTTATACCCACAGCCATGAGGCCTTTTATCCTTCTGCAAATAGTAGATGAGCTAACAGACATGAATTTCCCTTTGGGATTAATAAAGTAATTCGTATTTGTATTCGTACCTCCTGACCCAGCTCTGTCAAACCTGGCTGCATCTAAATACTGCTGGTCTGGTGTTTTTACACAAATGTATAACCGTAGCCAGACAGTGAAGCAAATTTAGGATTAATGAAGTTAAACTGATATTATGGGATGGAAATAAATGATATTTCACAATTTAAACAACAGGATTCAGTCAGTTTTCTGCCCAAAACCATAATTTAATTTGTTACAAAATTATTACTGATTATTGTTATTGATGCTACTTACTTGTTGCCTTTGTGTATCAGGATCATTTCTACATGAAATGACACAACACCAGAGGAGGTCTTGCATCTCCCGTGGAGAAAATGGCTCTGGGGTAAAAAAGGTGTTTTAACTGAAACACTGTAACTGTGATGAACGTTACAGGGTGGATCGCATGACTGAAACAGTACATATATAAAAAAGTAAAGATTCAAACACTGTGGATGTATTAAATGACGTCTTAAAATGTAAGACCCAACGTATCCATTGAATTAAACTCAACTCATTTTATCATTTAACCTACTAATCCTCCAAAAGCACAAATCTACGTTTCTAGGTTATAATGTACAGTAATAAAATTACTAAGATGTGTGTGTCCTATGCCATTATTTGCCACCCCCCTCTTGCCTTCAGATGATTCACCCACTGTACATATTTGATCAGAAAGGACATGGCAGCTTGTGTCTTGGTGTAATCATTACATCACACATTAGTTGGTCTGCTCAAGCCCTAGTTTCTCAAGCAATCAGCTGAAGGAAATTGTACAGCAATACATCAATTCCTATGACTTCCGAGTCACATCCTTTCCAGGACTACATGAATCATAAATTCTCGTCAGAAAATCCCCAGCAAAGAGTTCACTATGAAGAGCAGCCATCAATAAAGTTAATATTTCAGATTTGATTTGAAGAAGATGTCCTGCCACACCATTTGATTTTTTCAATTTCTCTGATCCTCTGTTTCTACACATCCCATGACGCTTTCCTTCATTACCACCTATGCTATCCTTCACACTAAATGGATTCAAAAACTTGTTAGCCTCTGCTGAAAACAGAGTACCTGCCACTCTGCCCTCTTAATAGTCATGGTTCAAGGGGTTTCACTGTTTGCAAGGTGGTGTCTTGCATTAAAAAGCCTTGGTTCTCATTCCACCACCATAATAAAACCCAAGCATTTAACATGCACATTTATGGTCCTCAACAACCCAGAAGTCTTAATAAAAATGAAAGCTGACATTGGCATGAGGGATCCTCCACACTAGCTGTCTTTAATGTCCAAGACGTTCCATTAAAAGCGGAGCACTTCCTCAGAAGCAGAGCTTTTATCCTGATTGCTTACAGGAAGAGAGGAAAAAAAAGAAACCAAATGACCTTCAGCGCCTCTACAGTCAGCTCTTCCCTTGTGTGTGCTTTGTGTATAGACACCCTTGTGTGCACATACATGGACAGCTGGGAAAAGCACGCCTGTGCAGACAGATCGTGCACAGATGTACTGTATGTTCGGACTCTCTTATGTGCATGCAGTGAAAAGGATGTATATACAAATACACATCTGAGTCATTGGTACTTGATATTCTGTTCACATGCAGAGAGAAACCATCTCACTTTTTAAATCATAATGATTATTAGGAGACAGCGAAAAAGCCAAATCTGCATGTTCAATTAATGTCTGTCCGATGCCAGATAGATAATACATAGGACTGGCTAATGTCCTTGCTTCTGAACTTCTTCAGCCGTTTTCTGTTTGAAGCTGAAGAAAAAGAAGATGGGGACAGAGATTTCCCTCTGTGGGAACACAACTGTTGAGCTACATTTAATAAGCTGGTCAAAAACACTCTCCTGCCGAGAGAGACTGTGCTTTTAATGACCATTCTGCTTCTAAAGTCTCAGATGTGTAGCTAGATTGCTTGCTACATTGCAGACGAAGCAGCCATCTTATTAATAGCCGCGCACCACACATGCTGCAGACTTGGGAGCAGAAACCCAGAGAGGCAAAGAAGAGAGAGACACACACTGGCACACGGAGAGAAAGCATGTGTCTCTCGCATGCTTTTACTGTCCATGAAGGCGGGTAGACAGATGGGTGCAGTGAGGAGGAGATTA